>WYDI02030530.1:0-91421 GCA_009867235.2 Psittacus erithacus
CAGCCGACAGTACATACAGGTCCGAGTCCAGCAGGGCTGACCGATTGTCACTTACTCCATTTTCTTCTTCTACCTCCACAAATAGTGGTTACTAACATTATCAATCCAGCATCTTTCCTCACTGGAAACACAGGGGAGTTGGTATCACACGATTGCTTGGAAATGACTGAAGCAGTCTACTCCAGCTGACCAGGTCTAAAGGAGGAACCGCTGGAAGATGCTGAAGATTTCTGATACACTGACAGAAGCAGCTTTGTCTGACAAGGAATCTGTAAAACAGGGTATGCAGTAACCACTACTGACCAGGTACTAGAATCAAAAGTCCTTGCCCCAAACACCTCGGCACAAAAAGCGGAAATAATAGCTCTGACTTGAGCATTAGAATTGGCCAGAACCAATAAGATTAATATTTGGACAGACTCCAAATACACCATTGGGGTAGTCCACGCTCATGGAGCTGTGTGGAAAGAACAAGGACGTTTATCCACCAAGGAAAATATATAAAACATGCTGAGGAGATACTCAAGCTGTTAGAGGCAGTACAACTGCCTGAAAAGGTGGCTATCATGCATTGTAAATCCCATCACAGAGCAAGCACTGCTCAGGAACTGGGTAGTGCTATGGCAGATTGCAAGGCCAAAAGAGTGACTGAGGAAGGCAATTTAGAAATGCAATCTTTGGTTCCAGATGATGAAAAACAAATTGATTGTGAGCCCAGATACTCCAAGGAAGTTCAGAAGTTAATTGAGGATTTAGGAGGAAAAGTAGAAGAAAATGGGAGGGCAAAAAGACTCCACAAGGTAAGATGATTATACCATTTGCACTATTGTAGGCAATAGTCATGGCAGAACACAGGAATTCTCACTGGGGAGTAGAGGCCCTGTACAAATACTTGAGCAAACTTACAATTGCCCAAAATTTATATACCACCATTAAGCAAGTAACACAGCAGTGCGAAATTTGTTTGCAGAATAATCCCAAGACAAGTCCTAAAGTTCAGCTCAGTCAAACAGGGAAAGTGAATTACCTGGGACAACAGTGGCAAATTGATTTCTCAGAACTCCCAAGAAAAGGGGGGTTTCCATACCCATTGGTCATGACGGATACCTTTTCAGGGTGGCCAGAAGCATTCCCTTGCTGAACCAATAAGGCCAGAGAAGTAACCAAAATACCATTACAAGAAATAATACTGAGATTTGGGGTCCCAGCAGTAATCTCCTCAGATCGGGGATCACACTTCATTGCAAAAGTCATTCAGCAAGTTGGTAAACTTTTACGAGTAGACTGACAGTTACATACCCCATATAATCCACAAGCAAGAGGTCAAGTGGAAAAGATGAACCATCTTATTAAGTTGCAAACTGTAAAACTGGGGCAAGAGGCTAATTTGTCCTGGCTTCAATCTCTGCCTCTGGCTTTGTTGAGAATTAGGACTAGGCCTAGAGTAAAAATTGGCCTGAGTCCTTTTGAAATATTGTATGGAAGACCGTATATTGTTCAAGCTGGAACTTCATCACAAGTAGGAGAAGAGGTCCTCTACAACTATGTAATGAGCATGCAAAAACAACTCCAAGATACAGAAAGACTAGTCCTGGTGCCTAAAGCTTAAGGTCTTGATGGACCTGTGCATAATATTAAACCTGGAGATTATGTATACATCAGATCTCTTTCAGATTTACCTCTGGAACTGAAGTGGGAAGGTCCATTTCAAATGTTACTGACTTCTCATACAGCAATTAAGATTAAGGAACAAGCATCGTGGATACACCACACCAGAATAAAGCAAGCTCCTAGACCACAGTGGGAGTGAACACCTATTGGACCCCTGAAAGTCAGGATCAAGCAATTGAAATCATTTAGACTTATCTTTTATATCTTTGTTACAACAGGATTGACCTTACCATAGCCTCCTACTCAGCCAAAAGAAAATATCTGTGTGACATTGGCTAATACAACTGGACAAAATGTGTTGCGTCTATCAATTGCCACTCCTATGAATCCTTTTAGCACATGTTTAGTGGGACTACCTGTAGATAACTGGACATTAACTGTAGTCCTTCCTCAATGGCCACAGTGACACTACCCCACCCCGTGGATAGCTGGGATGGGTGGGTGGTACATCAAACAACGACTTTTCTAGAACCACAGGAAATTGATCTGTTAGGATCTGTAAAAATGGACGTGTCCGTATTTTAATTATATACAGGATGAAACCAATCATTGGTACAAAAAGTGAACTGTCCTTTAGCTGTTTATCGAAATGCTTCTTTATGGTGTAATTATACTTCTGTTAACCTTCCTCATTCCTCAAACACACCAATATCTGTGGAGACCGAGCATGGCCTGGTATACCTTCCCATCTACGTCGAGGTCTTGTAGCCTAGGCAGATTAATGATGTTTATCCCAAATATTTCCATGATACTTGATCATACCAGATTCCATCATCTCCACAGGATAAAAAGATCAGTTTACGCTTTTACTCAGGATTGTAAGGATGAAGTAACTTTTTTGAATCCTGCAGAAATAGTTTCAGCATCTTTTCTTGCACCGGGAGTAGCCGCTGTGCAAGCTCTTTCGATTCTAAATGAATTAGGATGCTGGCTTGCAAAGCAAATACATACTACATCTGTTGCTCTTTTCAGCCTCCTTCTCAATGTAGATTAAGACATGCAACCTTACAAAATCGAGCTGCCATAGATATCCTTCTTCCTGCCCATGGCCATGGATGCAAAGACTTTGAAAGTTTATGTTGCATGAACCTTTCAGATCACTCCAAATCAGTTCATAAGAAACTCTTAAGGATCTTACAGGAAAACTTCAGATTGAAGATGCTTGGAACCCTTTTTCAGGCTTATTTGCTGGGCTTAGTGTGTGGGTAAAGAAATTAATTGGTTTAGGAGCCTTTGTTTTAATAGCATTTTTAGTTTAATAGTTTGTATTCCCTGTTTGTTAACATTAATACAGTCTTTTATTAACAAAGCTCTCACCGGCAATGGATATGGAGACTGGAAAAGACACAAGATTAGACAAGTTGAAAGTGGCAAATACTTTGCCAGAACTCTTGAGCGAAATGGAGTTACATAACAAAAGAATTTGCAAAGGTAAAAGAAAAGGGGGGACTCGATACGAGGAAAGCTAGCGCCTGGAAAACATAGGGTTAAAGTACTTTTAGCTTAACTTAGGTCAGAGCTATAGAACAATGTCTGTGTTGTAAGTCTGTGGTAAGATAACAGGGACTGAATGTATAGAACAAGAAACTGCTCTTCAGAAAGTTATGGATGTCTTGAGAAATCCCTGATACGGCTGGTTGCAGCTAGTTTTGCGGTTACTGAGGCATCCAACTGTGCCTTTGGAAAGCACATCATGAGAAAGACTGCTTACTTCATCCTCAAGACCCCTTCCCATGACCACCAGAAGGCAGTGTGCAAGCGCCAAGAGGAGGAGACTTATGATAATGAGTTCCTGGAACTAGTTTTAATATTCCCTGCCTATTCCCAGAAATCTAATGAATATGTATGTTTGTATGTAATAAATGTCTGTTCACTTTACCCCTCGGTGTGCAAGTTAGGAGGAGCAATCCCCCTTGCACCTGGCACCATAATAAACATACCTGCTTTATAACTCTCCTTGAGTTGTAGAGTCTGATTCCGTGCATCACACTTGAGCCCAGAACCCCTCCGTATGATGGGCTGCACCCCGACAGCATGAGCAGGAGGTCAGGGAGGGAATTCTCTCCCTCTGCTGTGCTCTGGGGAGATCCCCCCTGCAGTCCTGCATCCAGCTCTGGGGCAACAACACAAGAGCGATGTGGAACTGTTGGAGCAAGTCCAGAGGAGGCCATGGAGATACTGTGAGGGTGGTTCTTACTCTGTCACACCAGCTGGGGGTTGTAACTGGATGAGCTTCAAGGCCTTTTCCAACCAAAACCATTCTAGGATTCTGATTCTATGAATGAATCCCATTGCTTAGAAAGGTAGTTACCAAAATGCATGTGCACCTTGAAGCAAGGAGCAGATTTCAGTGCTTGGATTGCTTTTGCAGATCCCAGTTTGGTTAAACCTACTCATGGGGCAGCACTTGGATTTCTTTTGAAGTGACTGTGTACTAGGCAAAACCAGCTACACCAAGTCTCCCTGAGGACAGGCAGGACAGCGAATTTGGTGTGGGCTGAATGCACCTTCACTTGCACCCTGACTGTACTGCTGGCTCCTGGGTTTGGAAGTGAATCGTTGAAACCTGTCCTCTGTTAGCCAAGGGACCACAAAGCCCAAGGGCTAAAGCAGCCATGTTGGAGCCCAGAGTTTGGTGGTGGCTTCTTGGGTTCTAGTCCCAGTTGCTGGAGCAACAGTTATACTGTCACCAGGCAAAGCCTAAGTCCCTGCAGTGCCCTGGTGCTGTGGGGAGTGAAGCCTCTGTCTAGGAATCAGACAATTTCCCACTGCAAGTCTGGCTGAGCTGGAACGACTCTGCAAAGGCTGCAAAACTGTATTGCAGGGCTTTGCTGCTTAAGCTGAAAGTGCTTCTGATAGTTCAAACTAGCCTGTCCTCTCAGCTGCTGGTTACTAGCTGTATCTCTGTGTGCATGGGAATATTTAGTGCAGTAACCCTACTTGGTATTCAAACCTGTTCATTAAACATTCAATTTATTTTTAACACTGGAGGTCTCCTTGCTTTCCTTCAAAGCCTATCATGCTTTCCACCCTGGGTGAGGGCCCTACTCGTCTCACATCTCCAGCAGTCAGTCTCTCAAGGGCAGTTTCCACATGCACAGCTTTTTGGGCTGGCTCATCTGTTTGGACTACCTGATAAGCCAGGCCAATGTAGGTATCCAGCATCTGATAATCAATACCAGGATCGATCGTGCAGAAGATCTGCCTTCACCTCCCTGTTCAAAAACAACTCGGTTACTGCTATGCCGTGGTAGGTGAAAGGAATATTTACTTACTGGTGCCACAGTAAGAACCCATGTTGCTTGAAATGCAGAGCAAAGACGACTTTTGGTATTGTTATATCTGCTTCTACTAGTATCCCTTTGTTTTTTTAAACACACATGTAATAAAGACTGCTAAGTATGAAATTTCAAACTGAAGGGAAATTAGGAAATGTTACATTTGGGATAATGTGGGAAGATCTTAATTTCACTCTCTCATGCATTGTGATATGCTTTGCTGCACAACTATATATTCTCTTGTTAACTCAGTGCCTATATTGGACAGTACATAACTTCATGAGCATTTACCCACCCTTGGTGTTCTCCTCAGTGCTCCGTGCATGGTACCAGCCTTTTTCTGTAGGCAGTAACTGTCTCTTGGTTTAAGGTGGAATTATTTCTCAGATTAGCACCTTTAAGTCTGCAGTTGTCAGACCCATTTGCTCTTCACACTCCTCAGAACCACTCCCTGAGGATATACAGGATTTTACTACTATTTCTGGAGAGCTAAGGGGTGTTGAGACATGAGACTTCAGATGCTGAAGGGGATTACTGGTACAACCCATCGTCTCTACTCACTGCCTGCCATATCCAAGTCCTTTGGGTCAGGAACTGCTGCTGTGCAGTGTCCTGCAGAGCAGGGCTCAGCCAAGTTTTGGTATTCAGTGCAATATTCAAAGCCAGGGTTCCCTCTGTGTATGCTGCCCTCATCAGCCCCTTCCCTTCACACTTATGTTACATTTCCCAGGTCATTCTTCAGCTGTCTCAGATACTCCTGCTTCTCCCTGATATACTGGGTCCTGAGCTTGGCAACAAAAAGTTCAGCATTCCCTTCCTCATCCTGAAAGAAGTTACAGGTGTGTTAACACTCAACATGCGTTCCAGTCTGGATAGGAGCAGTCCCCTGGTGTGTATAAAATAGCTCAGCCCTCCCAGAAATGTTATTTCCATGTGAAAAGTGAAAATAAAGAATATGGAAAAACTCCTATCACAGAAAAACACAAGCTTGCATTGCTGTTGCCTTCAGATGGTCTTCAGGTGTTAGAGCTTCTGGTGGGCACTGCAATTTTGTTATCTAATAAACATAGTTAATCTGATAAATTTAATTCCTAAATTAGACTTAATCTGAATCAAAAGGAACACTTAACATCAGCTTACCTCTCTGAATAAGGATATGTAGTCAATGTGGTCCTCATCGCTGTCCAACTTGCACCTGCTTGCATCAACCAGTTCCTGTATTGATTCTTTCCCTTTCAGAGGAAAAGCTTCCCTCAGAGCCATGCTGTACAGAGACAGGAATTTAAAGATAAGAAAAAACCTCCTGCCTGGTTGCATTGGCAGGTAAGGAGAACAGGCAGAATCAGTGTGTCACGAGCTTTGGCGTGTGCCAGATGTGGGCAGAGTTCATGGGCACCAGTAGGGCTCTTGCCTGAACTGCTTGCTTGTCAAGGATCCACTGTCTGAGCTGTCATAGGCAGTCAGTTCCTCCTGCAGATTGGAAATCAGCCGATTCTGGCTGTGATACTGTTTTTCACCCATCTGTGAAACAGGGAAGGTTCACAGATCAGTAACTGCCCCATCTGTTCCTTGGACTGCTTTCAAGAGGGAACCAAAACTGTAAAGGGACCATGCTCCCTTCTACAGAAAATTGTACCTGAGCGGCTTTTGTCAATCTACAAATAATTAAGCAGGCACCATCGTGGTTTGCAGGGTGATTGGTCACAGTGGTTTCTTGTTGAGCAACTTCCTTCACGTGTTAAACCCTCAGGTGCAGATGCACACCCTGGACTCCCCTCCCCCCCCAGTAGTAGCCTCCCTGCCTAGGGGGTGGCAGTTGGTCCCAGCCACTTTTCCATATCCAAGCAAGAAATAAGTAGGGCAAGTGTAAGAGGACCTGAGGAGGCTACATATCTTTGTGTTACAGGAGGTGGAAGGATATGGCCATGTAGCTAGAGCTCTCCAGCTCTGACATGCTGCTTGGAGTGGGGAGGGAGGCTGCCAGAGTCTGTATGGTGCTGCAGTTCAGCAGCCAGTCCTGATCTTCACAGGCACTGCACAGAGACAAAACATGAGCTGTTTCAGGAAAGACCCTCTGAGAGAAAGAGGCAGGTATGTAAATCTTGTAAACAGAAGCCTCTCATTGGAGAGAGCAGGTATGGTATTACTCAAAGTGTGTGGAAGAAAGGGGGTCTTTTAGAAGCTCTGTTAGGAGCAGTGAGAGTCTGACGTGTCTTGCATGGACAGGATTCCCTTTTCTAGTGTGTGTCAGCTTTTACCATCATGAGAAGGTGCAGCTTCCCAGAGGAGGAATAGGAGATGAAACTGCTTTGCAGTGAACACTGCCCTTGCCTGCTGCCAGTGCCACCAGGGCTGTCTGGGCAGAGCAGCACTGGGCTGTGGGTTGCCTACCTGCCCTGTGAGTACAGCATAGGTTATGCTCAGAATGTCGTTTGATTGACAGAGCCGCATGTTCTCAAAGAGGGTATAAGACCATTCCAGGGCAGCGGCATCTCAGTACTGCTTCTGGAGATAGCTGAGAAAGAACTCGGGCAGACTGGATCGTTTCCTTGTCTGCAGGTAACAAGTAAGTCCCATAAGCAGCAGAACCAGATCAAGTCTGTCTGTGTGACCGCAGCTGTTTGCATAGAGTCTGTCTTTTGGGGATGGGGATCCCACACAGTGCTAACACAGCAGTAGTGCTGGCTGGAGCCTTCCACCTTATTAGGTCATTCAAAATATTTCTCCCAGATAAATGAAACTCTCCCATTGCTGAGACCACTGACAAAATCTTTCTTCTCCTACCTACATTTGTGAAATATATAGAAACTTGCTACCTGTGAGGTGCTACTGCGCCCTCAGATTTAACTGAGCTTAGCTCATGGGTTGGGAAATGGAAGCAGTTCTTGGAAAAAAGCAGAGCCAGATAGTGACTGCAGCAACCCTATTTCCCCAGGAAACCAAGCTGGAAGTAAAAGGACAGCTGCCATAGAAAACATTAAGCCATTTAGGGCTTATCTCAGTGATGTTTCTAGGCTTCTAGCTCAAGAGAAGAAATCTGTAAAGCGACTCTGCCTCTCTCAAGGCTGCTCTCATATGGCTGAGACACAGTGACAGGGCTTGACCAGTAGCTGGAAATATGGTCTCATACTTGTCCCTAATATGGGAGCTACTTTCATTCTCTTTTAAGTCTTGTATCACCCCAGACAGGCCCCTTTGGCCATCAGTTGTCAATCCCAACCCACCCTTCTTGGCCCACAAAGAAGAGCAAATGCTTTGGGGTTTGTGTAACAAAACCAAAGTACTTTTGTATTGGTAAATGAATTAATGTAAATTATGTTTTGCCCCTACTCCTTGTTTTTCCTACAGTGCCACTTGTTCCCCTCTCACACAAACATTATGAAGCTTAATAATGGATTGGCATGGATTCAAATTAACCCAGCAAAAGCCCCTGGCAATGCTCTGGCTATGCAGATGTTGCCAAGGTTTCTACCACCTAGGAGCAGATGTTGCATAGTGGTGATGGCATAGTGGTCCATAGTGCACCATCACACCCCAGAGCAGCAGCAGCTGAGGTCTTGGACTCATGAGTGTGGCTGATTTCACTCAGGGTGACTGCAGCGGTTCCTCTCCTAGACACTGTCTTGTGGAAAAGTTCTCACTGACTCCTCCTGTTGCTGCTCTTGCAACAGCTGCTGGACTGCTGCAGTTTATGGCCCCGGACATGTGGCACTGAGTTCTGGTTTCCTGAATGCCTCTGAATTTGCAGTGGTGGCTGGGCATCACCTGTGTCATGAGCAACTCAGCTGTCCTGGGAGCAGGAGCTGCAGAGTAGGCCTCTGGCCTGGGATGGAGCTTTGTCAGGTTATCCAGGTGATACTATCCTAATCCATGAGTAACATCCCTGACAAGCCCTGCCAGGCACAGGGTTACTGCCAGCTGAGGACATTTGGTCTTAAAATGTTTTCTGCAGCTCAGTTCAGATGAAACACTAGGCAAGGCATGGGAAGACCCTGCTTCCCAAACTGGATGGACCGTCGTAGCAAATGCTGTTTTTGGAGGAAACTGGGACAAACCTGCTGCTCTAGTGCAATTTTCTCCTTCCAGACATCCTTTAGGATGTTCACCACATCCTTCTTAGTCAGCTTTCTGTTCCTGACTTCACCTTCATGCCTTAGGTACACAGGAATATTGTCACCTTTTCCCTAAGGAATGGAAAAGAAACAGACATAAGTAAGGCATTCACCTCACTGACAGGGGTGCAGCACCAAACCCACATCCTCAGCATCTAAAGCCATTAAAATGAGCCAGTTGTGTGGGTCTCATTCCCAGTACTATAAAACACACGGGTCAGCATCTCTGCAGTATGTCTCAAGTGCTCCAAGGTGGGCGAAATGGGACTGTGTGAGAGGTTCTATCCACCAAATATAGAAGAGGAAAGATCTTCCTTGGAAACCTCTTTCAGGAATGGCTTGGCAAACAGTTCAAGGTTCTGGAAAGGCTGAGGAAGAGATGTTGAAGGACCAAGAAACACTGCTGTGTCCCTGGGAAGACCTTTGGATACAGTTATGCTTGCTATGATGTCCTGAATCAAAGCAATCTCAGGCACACCTACAGGCTGGGCAGAGTAGAGATTCAGAGCAGCTCTGAGAAGAAGGACTTGGGGGTGTTGGTCGATGAGAAACTGAACATGAGCTGGCTTCAGTGTGTGCTCGCAGCCCAGGAAGCCAACCACATCAAAGGAGGTGATCCTGCCCCTCTGCTCTGCTCTCGTGAGACCTCACTTGGAATATTGTGTGCAGTTCTGGTGTCCTCAACATAAGAAGGACATGGAACTGTTGGAACAAGTCCAGAGAAGGGCCACGAGGGTGATCAGGGGACTGGAGCACCTCCCATATGAAGATAGGTTGAGAAAGTTCGGGCCGTTCAGCCTGGAGAAGAGAAGGCTGCGTGGTGACCTTATAGCAGCCTTCCAGTATCAGAAGATGGCCTATAAGGATGCTGGAGGGGAGGGACTCTTCATTAGGGACTGTAGTGATAGGCCAAGGGGTAATGAGTTAAAACTTAAACAAGGGAAGTTTAGATTGGACATAAAGAAGATCTCAACTGTGAGGGTGGTGAGGCACTGGAATGGGTTGCCCAATGAGGTTGTGAATGCTTCATCCTTGGCGGTGTTCAAGGCCGGGTTGGACAGAGGCTTGGGTGACATGGTTTAGTGTGAGGTGTTCCTGCCCATGGCAGGGGGGGTGGAACTTGATGTTTTAAAGTTCTTTCCAACCCTAACTATTCTATTATTCTATGATTCTAAGAATCCTTATAACATTTCCTTGTCCCCTTAGCATTTCCTGATTCCCCCACATGCTGGAGTGCAGTGCAGTCATAGAATCATTGAATCATAAAATCTGCCAGATTGGAAAAGACCTTTAAAATCATGAAGTCCAACTGTCCCCCGGCACTGTCAAGTCCACCACTACACCACGTCACTTAGGGCCTCCTTTACATGGTTTGGAAACAATTCCAGAGACAATGACTCCACTACTGCTCTGGGCAACCTGTTCCAATGCCTGACCACCCTTCTGGGGAAGAAATTGTTCCTCATCTCCAGTCTGAACCTCCCCTGATGCAGCTTGAGGTCATTTCCTCTTTCCTGCCACTTGTTCCTTGGGAGAAGAGACCAGCCACATGCTGGCTCCTTTCAGGTAGTTGTAGAGAGCAGTAATGTCCCCCCAGAACGTTCTCTTCTCCAGACTAAATCCCTTCAAGTCCCTCAGCCTTTCCTCATTAGACTTGTGCTCCAGGCCCTTTCCCAGCTCCGTTGCCCTTCTCTGGACCCACTCCAGCATGCCAATGTCTCTCTTGTAGTGAGGGGCCCAGAACTGAACACAGGATTCAAGGCGCAGCCTCACCAGTGCCCAGTACAGGGAAATGATCACTGTCCTGGTTTGGCTGGCCACATGGTGCTGATAGACAAGCTGGCTCATGTTCAGCTCTGTCAATCAGCACCCCCAGGTCCTTTTCTGCCAGGCAGCCTTCCAGCTCAAGACAGTGTGAGTTGAATTATCTTACTGCTCCCACAATAAGTCATTTGCTGTGTAGTCTTGTACTTACTCTTAGTTGTTCTAGTGCTTGCCTTGATTAATCTCATCAGCAGAGAACTAACCTGGGAATAAATGAATACCACTCTACTGGACATTTCCCTGTCACTGCAGCCAGTGTTATCTGACTTGGAGGTTTTTGTCTCCTCAGTAAAACCTGGTATATTTATGTACAAATACTATGCAACAGAGTTTACATTTTAAAAGTTAAAACTCATACATGAGTCTAAGAACAGGAACTACTTTTTCTTATTGTACTTGGGTGTGAATTTCCTTCCCATGCTGTAACTATACCAAAGGTTTTGCAAAACTCTGTCATTGCGATAGTTGTGTCAGGGTAAGAAATAACAAAAATTAGAGCATTAGCACAGGGATTCTGACATTGTGATGTTTAGTTGCTCAGTGTGAGTTAAGAACTCTATGTTAAAGCTTCAGCAAATGTGTTTGAAGGGATAGTTTGAGTGTTTCACAACTGACTCCTGACCACAAGGAGTCTACCTAAGCCCCTTTAGTTAAGTGCATTAATATTTATAATTGTAGCTGCCTAGTAGAAGTAGAGCACAACTCACTGGCTGCCAAAGCGATTATTTGGTAGTGTAGGCACCGGCCAGTGCCATTTGAGAACATCAGCTCTCTGACCTCTCATAACTCTCCCCATGCCAAGAACAGACAGACATTCTCCCACTTAGAAAGAATTCAGGATGCAGTGCAGCTCACTGCAAATACAGAATTGCTGGATGGACCCAGAAGTCTTAGCACCACAAAGGAGTAAATATGAAGGCCCTGTGGACATAGCAACCTGAGCATTATTTTAATCCAGAAATGGATTAAGCTGTGGATAACATCATCATGAAGACTTACCCTATCACTTAGCTTTGTCTTAGAGGAGCTCTCAGTGACACGACCTTTATCTCAGATCAAGCCTACAGCTGTAGGGATTTGATGGCTCTCTCTTCCATGATAATCTTTTCCAAATATTAGGAAATATATATAGATAATATTTCCCAAGTTCTCTTTAGTACCTTCACATTAATGTGAATTTACACCAGAAACAATGCCACAAAGCCTTTGTGCTGGCTCAGCACAACCTTAACACTCAAAGGAGCTACAGCTATACACAGTTCTAGCAGAAGGGAAATGGTGATTGGGGGCAGCCAGTACAGGCTGCACATCCCTGTAGCTATCAGAGGCAGCTGCCTTCTGCCTGCCTGCGTGCTCAGCTATGCATGAGCTGGCTACCTCAAACGTCTTGCCAAAAGGATGCAGCTAAACATACAGTGTAAGCAGTATGTTTTTAGAACAGCATTTAATAACGCATTTTTTGGTTGCTTTGTGGGTTTTTTATGTGTTTGTTTGGGGCTTTTTTTAAACCAGACCTGAAAAAACTCTCTGAAGTGGGCTCATGTTGTAGTGCTAGCAGATGTAAATGCAGAACCCGTACCAACAGTGGGTGTAGCGGTGAGTACCTTAAATGTCATCTAGGCTAAGGTGGTACCCGGGACATATGCCTAGGGCAATAAAAACAGAGTAAGACAAAGCTGCTAAACCAGACCACAAAGGTAATAGCTGGTTGGCTGAGAAATTTGATGCTGTGGTGTAAAGCAGGTTTAGTTTCAGTTTCAAAGACAGCTAAAATGCTACAAATAGGTATCTAAGCCAACTGGCCCATTTATCAGCTCCAAAGCTGAACCTGAAGACTCTGTGCACTGTAGTGAATGATTATAAGCAGAACATGAAATTCTGATGTTAGGAGCCCTCACAATGGCCGCCTCACACAGATTTTAAAGAAGTTGTTTTTGTTAAGCACAGTCAGAGATAATTTAAGCACAGAGATAATTTAAGAATAAAGACAAATATTTAGGAGCTCAGTTCTATAAATCAGTACATTTCCTTCCTTTTGTATGCTTTCTGCTTTCAGACACTTGCTTTTGTCTCTTCCCTAGCTTGGATACCTTTACGAGCAAGTCAGCTCACTAAAGCAACAGGAAACTTTGCGGCTCCTGGTCTCTGTTTTTCCTGCTGGGTGAATTGACTCAGTGAGTATCCACTGAGTGCCAGAGCTGGTGCAGCCTAAGCATTGGGAGGGCACCATCAGGACTGGGAAGTGAGGTCTTCTTGTTTCTGTGGCCAAAAGCTGTTGGATTAGATCTCTGCTTCCTTAGCCAGGCAGGTGAGCTGTTATCTGTACTGGGCAGAGAGGAGGAGGCCGGAAATTACTCATAACCCCATCCAATACCCTTAGCTAGAAATGGACAGATGTCATATAGGCCTCATTAGCTAGAAGTGGATAGATGTCATGTAGGTCTCATTAGCAGAGTAGTATCTGTAATTACGGAAATGAGTCTTCAATATTCAGAAAGATGGGAGGATTCCAATTAAAAAAAAAAAAAAAGATCCACTTATTTTCTTCTTAGACCTTCAAGTATGTTTGCTGCCATGGCATACTGGTTCACTGGCATTCAGCTGATTTTCAAAAACCGTAAAAGATACGTTTTGCAGGGTCTACAGAGACTTCAGAGAAAAAAGGGAACTATCACATCCAAGCAAAATGCATAAAAAAGATGACACAACCACCCAAAAAGTAGCCAAATAACAAACAAACCAAAAACCTTCAGAAAGCAGTACGATGTCACCTACAGCATGGCCCCTGGTAATCTCTCTGGGAACTGAAGAAAGAAATGTTTAGTAAAGAATTCTGGAAGGAAACTGATAAAAGTGATTTGAAAAAAACATTTTAAAGAGTGATTAAAATGGACTTATTCACCTGGTTGAAGGTGCAAAGAACAGTTGTCTGTAATGAGGGCCTGTGATTTGGATAGTCCAGGTAACAAGTACTGTGATAAACAATATATATCCTTTAAGGGTTTGTCCTAGTAGAAGACTGCCGACATTTGATAGCTGCTCAGTGCCCTGTGTGAAATGAGCTGCTGGTTAGTCTATTTCTAGCCCACTGTGATGGTTTACAAAGTCCTGGTATCACTGTGGCATCTGAATGCCAATCAAAGTTTAAAGTTCACTAAGAATGGCCTGTTCAGTTCTCTGCCCTGCCTTCAGGAGTAATTCAAGCTTCAAGTTACCAGTGCAAGTGCCTCCAAGTATATTAGCATGATATACACCACCAGAACTGTGATGGTCCCAGAAAATCTTGATACACTGCTGTTTCCTGAACTGTGTATGTGATGAAGATTGAAAATATCTAAACCGCTTAAATCTAATAATCTAAAATATTATAGGAAAAAAAGGCTTCCAACAACATCTTATGTATGAAAGAAACTGACCTAATGGACCAGAAAGAAGGTTTTACGAGTTGACATCTGTTTAGGCTGTTCATCCTATGTACATATCTAACACAACTAAGCTCTGTGAGAACATCTCCATTAGTGTTTTTTCCCCACAGGTCCAAGTCCAAAAGCTTATAGAATCATAGAATAGTTAGGGTTGGAAAGGATCTTAAGATCATCTAGTTGCAACCCCTCTGCCTTGGGCAGGGACACCTCACACTAAATCATGTCACCCAAGCCTCTGTCCAACCCGGCCTTGAACACCGCCAGGGATGGAGCATTCACAACCTCATTGGGCAACCCATTCCAGTGCCTCACCACCCTCACAGTTAAGAACTTCCTCCTTATATCCAATCTAAACTTCCCTTGTTTAAGTTTTAACTCATTACCCCTTGGCCTATCACTACAATCCCTAATGAAGAGTCCCTCCCCTCCAGCATCCTTATAGGCCATCTTCTGATATTGGAAGGCTGCTATAAGGTCACCACGCAGCCTTCTCTTCTCCAGGCTGAACAGCCCTAACTTTCTCAGCCTGTCTTCATAGGGGAGGTGCTCCATTCCCCTGGTTGTCCTTGTGGCCCTCCTCTGGTCTTGTTCCAACAGTTCCATGTCCTTTTTATGTTGAGAAAGCTTACCCAAAGTAACTTCATATTCATTCCTTATAGTGGACAGCAAGGGCTTATAGGTCTTGAAGCTGTCTATGAAGTATTTAAAGACATCTCTGTAGGGCTAAGAGAAGAAAACAAGCTTGAGTAAACATTCAGTAGCCCATTTGTCAAAATTTGGAAATAGCGATTTTGTCTGATGTAAATGGCATCTAATGACAGTAAAGATAATTACAAAAATACTGCTAACACAATGCAGTTTGTCTCTCCATCTCTGGTCTGCCATCCCAAATCTTCGCATGAAGGTGGAGTTCTCTCTGCTGTTGATAGGCACCCCAGTATGATGGAGAGCAAAGAAGGAGAAGCTTTAACCAAGTCTGTCAGGGCACAGCTCCAAAATGAAAATGATAAGCAAAAGATGGAGCTGACTGGAATTCAGGTTACAATATGGATGTAACAGTATATTCGTAAAGGTAAGAAACAACATCCTGTTGCTGCTTTTGTTGCCTATTTTGTGAAGCTCAATGGCAGAGTGGAGAAGGACTCTGCAGACAATCTCCTCAGCAGAATTAAACTTGTTCAGAGAGGATAGTCAAACTCTCGAGTTGTATCTGGGCCATGCAAAGACTTCACTAGCAGTAAGTAATGTTCTCATTATTAAAAACAACAAAAGGAAAACATGTTATGTAAGACAGTAAAAAAAATATTCCAAAGCATAAACACATTTATGAAATCTCTACTTTCTCTTGCCATTAGACACTTTGTTTCCTTCCATCTACCACTTTTCCCATCACTACAGGATTCCCTTGGAATGAGAATTTGAATGAATTAATGCAGAGAAAATCAAATGCAGACTTCCCATGGTCTGCATAAATGCTCTAAGGTCAGGATATAACAAAACCAGGAACACCCACTCCTATTCTGTCAGTGTTTTAAATTAAAGTGCTGATTCTCAATGTCTCCATGAGGTGTGTCCTCAAAACACTCACAACAAACCTCCCAGGACCAGGCCCATTAGAACTAAGAACATTGGGGATCCTGATTAGGTTCAGGCAAGAGAAAGCATCTTTTTGTCACACGCAGAAACTGAACTTCAGAAAGGAGAGGTTTTGCTGTGAAAATTTGGGAACCTACACCCTTGCTGCTTGATGGATTTAGGCAAGAATCTCCAGGAGTTTGGCGTGTAAATTCCATTTCACATCCATTTTAGATTATCATGTCTTTTGAAGACTTGGGCTTTGATTTGAAAATGGAAACTGTTATAGAGGATGTGGAATACATGAGAAGATGTGAACAATCCAACGACATGCAATCATCAGCAGCCCAATATATAGATAAACTGACTCTTGTGCGAGCTCTCTAGTCTGAGCTGCAAATCCACTTATTCAATACTACTCATAGGTGCCTACTTCTCCTTTTTCCTTTGGATAGCAAATTTTAGTACCCATCTCAGTGCTTCATTTCAAGTGAACAGAACATTGTATCAGACCTGTAACTTTAGTTCCTGAGCCTTCTCTTTAGTCCAGTCAAGAGTCTGCAGCTCCTTCTTTAAGTAGGACTTCATTTGCTCCAAGTATGGTGGCTTTGGAATGCTAAGAAGGGCCTGTTTATTGCTGCAGAGACACAGGGAAAGAATGGACACATGAACTCAAGCGTGTCCTATACATAGGAATGAATTCATAATAAATCAGCTCAAGGATCTTGATTTTCTTCCTACTACCCCCCCCCCCTTTTTTTTTTTTAACTGTAGGGTTGGTTGTTTTTTTTTTCACTCTTGGGTAAGGGAGAATTATATAGCATACAATGGACAATTTAAAATTCCTTGATGGAGCAGGAAGCTATTCAAGATGTCCTGCTATTACTACATCTTGGTTTCAGAACTTCATAACGGGTTTTGGTATAAAAAGCCAGGTGAGTGGGATCTCTGTATCAGAAGAGCACAAGTAGTAATTGTGTATTTATTGGGTCAAGGAAAACAGCTGTTTGAATAGAGAACTGAAAATATACTAAGTTTCAGGCAGTTCTAGATTCCTCAGGAACCTCAGAAGGTTCTAGGCTAAGTGTCTTTTTGCTGGATTTTATTATCATATTATCATATGATTATCATATAATATTTATGAGTTAAAGCTCATCTAGTTTCAAGCCCCTGCCACAGTCAGGGACACCCTCCACTAGACCAGGTTGCTCCAAGCCCCATCCAACCTGGCCTTGAGCACTTTCAGGAATGGGGCAGCCTTCTCTGCATATTTCGTATTACAACCAGCTAGAATTAAAACTGAAAAGCCCAACTACCCTTATTATATCATCCACAGAGGTGTCCTGCTGTCTGTCAGAGCCCTGAGTGCACCAACAGGCTCTACAACTTTTCCCCTTACTACACAGAGTTTGGCTGCCTCTGCACAAGGGGAGCTGAGACCCCACAAGGTGACAGCAAGGAAATCAGGGAGCAGGGCACAATGCCAGAGGACTTGAACAAGAAGAGCAGAGCAGGTCATGTGATGGTAGCCCAGGTCACCTGTAGTTCAGTAATGGTTAGGCAAGTCTGCAATGATGAGGAAGGTGTGATGTCACCTGGGATGTCAAATCAACAGGCTAGGGTCAGTGAGATATGAGACACATGGCTATACCATAGCACCAGCAAGAATCAATGGTGAGTGTGCCTGAAAGAAGGCTTCTCAAATCTCTCTCTCACACAGCTTTTTCCACAGCACCTGATCTCAGGTTATCCAGCTGTGCTGCATCAAAGTCAGTCTTGAGCCCAGGTACCCAAAAGCCTAAACCTGCAGAAGAGCTCGCAGAGCCTGTTGGTGCACTCAGGGCCCTGACAGAATCCTGTATTATGTTGGTCAATGAATCACTAAATGATAGCATGGTATGGTGATGTTTATATTAAGCATGACTCACTATTATGGTAATACTTGACATCTCCTACAGAGCTACTAGTCAGAACCAACAGTCTCTTCTCTATTATGCTGAATGCTTGTGGGGTAACCCAACGTCATTGTTCTCTCTAACACTGAAGGAGGTTCTGCTTTGTAAGGTCTTAGTTTTCAAAAACCTTCCAGCAATTCTGGTGACTTAATGAGTAGTATAGGCTGAGCTTACCTAGACTGTCTCTCCTCTGGGGTGCAGCAGGGTTTGTGATTCCTTAGCACTGACTGTCCAGCTGCAAATGAAGGCCATGTGGACCAAGGGCCTTTAGTTGAAAGCTGAATGATTGAAAGGAGAGAGAATCCTTTTGCTGCAGCTGGCAGTACAAACTCACCACAAAGAGCCAAAATCCAGAATCAGTACAACTGCCTATAAAAGACAAGGGCTGAACCCTGAAACTCTTCTCAGACAGGAGTGACCACACCTAAAAACCAAGTAAAGGTTTTTGTTCTTTGAAGAAATCATCTCCCCAGACTAGAAACCATTCGTTACACACCTCTGAACAATCCCCTGGTAGCTGTTGTTCATGCTACCTGGATTATGTGATTGTGGAAAAATGTTCACATCTTTGGGTGCAAAATGATTCTTGGTCTACGTTGTGACAAGTGGAAAATAAAGCATCACACAACCATCCAGAATTTTGCAATAATCCTTGATGAAACCCAAACTAGCAAGTTTCACTCTGCTCTTGTTTGCAGTGGGGAGTTTTGCAGTAAAGTGTCCCCCCCACAGGAAGGGCACACTGAGAAGGATTGCTCTATTGTCTACTTTATTCATTCATAGACTCCCAGACTGGTTTGATTTGGAAGGGACCTTAAAGTTTATCCAGTTCCAACCCACTGACACAGGCAGGGACACCTTCCACTAGACCACGTTGCTCCAAGTCCCATCCAATCTGGCCTTAAACACTGCCAGGGATGGGGCAGCCATAGCTTCCCAGGGCAACCTGTGCCAGGGCCTCACCACCCTCACAGGGAAGAACTTCTGCCTAAAATCTCATCTCAGCCTCCCCTCTGTCAGGTTAAAGCCATTCCCCCTTGTCCTGTCCCTTTTTGCTTTTATAAAAAAGTCGCTCTCCCATTATTAAAACCAAATAATTAGTAGGTGATTATCCAATACAAATCTCTCCCTGTTCTGTCTGTAAAATTTACAAAAATTAACCATGGGCAGACAGGAGGGTTTGACTTTCAAATCCTAAACTTCAGGCTGACCAAGCCTTCAAATGGTTGAATGTAAAGCCTCAGAATTTTAAATTTCCTAATTCCACTACAAGAAGCAGGAAGATTACACTGGAGAAACAGTAAGATTCCAATTTACAGTAGGCTGAAAATCTTCTGCACAACGAGGAGTGTGCTTACAGAACGTCCCAGCTCCAGGAACAAAATAATACTTAAAAGTTCTTGTGCTAATGTAGCACAAACAGCTTGCCACAGAAGTGGCACATTCCTGAAATACAACCAAAACACTAGTGAAAAAAACCCACCCAAACCCAACATAAATAATATGTGACTTTTATAGACCTTAACATCCCATTTGTTTGTTGGTCTATATATTCCCAGAATTAATTTTCTCATAACTTGGATACATATTTTTCTCATGCCAGCTTATTTTATTTAGTAAGACTGATAAATACCACGGAGCAGATGTTCCTGCAGGATGCTTTCAGCCTATGATTAAACAGCCTGGGGTTTCTCTGTATTTTTCCTTTTTTTTAAACTACGTGGGTTGAATTCTGGCTTCAGTGTTTTACAGGTATGTCTCCTCATAAAGTCGCAGCCAAGAACATTTATATTCCTCTCCTCTTTCTTCCACCCTTAAATGTGCAGTAGTTAATTCACAAAGATGACATCTGACTGAAATTCAAGAGTTAGCTGGCATATAAAGATTATATATATATTTATATACATATATTTATATATGTATATTTAAGAAATATTCAAATGATTAGAATCTGCTCAACCTCCTAATAGTTTGGGATGGTTCATGAGCTTCCAGCAAGATTTAAAGGTGCCCAAGCTAGCTAGAGTTTGGATGTTTCACTGGAATTCTTCAACTCACTGGATTCTTCTGTTCCTCAGATAGGATGTACATCAGACTGTTGGTGCATGTCTGGCAATCTGGAGTCTCTGAGAAAGATTCAGGAGCAGTCCTGTGAAAGAAACTTTTCAGACTATAGAAAGAATATGTGAAAGAAGTCCTGCAAAAAAAACCTTTTCAAAATATACAGAATTAACTAAATATACAGTGGAGATTGAGTGCTTGGCTCACATATACCTAAGGTAAGCAGCCAATTATCAAGTGCCTAATGGATGAAAATATCCAACAGCATAATGTACTGGGTGGGACTGCGGAAAAAGTCTGTAGTGCAACTGAACTTCAGAGTTTGTCATTTGGTGACTGGCATATCAATTGGTACTGTCCTCACTGTCCCAATGAGAACATCCATGAATTGCATCTCTTCTGAAGATGAGAGATGCAAAACAGCATTAAAGAACCTGTCACCCATGAGTCAAGAACCAGGATTTGGGGTCCCAGAAATGCTTGCAAAGCCAGTTCCCTGGAGTGGCAGCCATGCCATGGCACAGATGGTTTGACAGCCAAGAGGAAGTACAGGACAAATACAACCAAGAATCACTCCTTCCTAGCCTAGAAACTGGCATTTGAGAATAAACATACACTTGAATGTGTATTGTAGGGAAAATGAGTGTGGCTGTGGTGCAGAAAAGCAGTCCTGAGATTCCAGTGAATTTGCAGGTGCTGCACTGAACAAGATGACCACAGACTCAGCTTGATCTCTGAGCTCTGGCGTCAGCTGACAGCCTGCCTTGCTTCACCCTCAGGGGGAAGTAGCTGTTGCACCTTTTGCAATTCTCACCCTGAGAGGAGGGCACAGGGCAAAGTGCCCTCACTTCCAGGAGCCCACCGAGGGCCAGCACAGCACTGGCCTGGGAGACTGCATCCTGTGGGCTGCTGGATCTCCCACCCTCATGTACAAAATTGCAGCCTTAAGCTGCAGCTCTCTGAAATACGGTAACAGTGCAGCCACTGCTGGGCGTGGAGGTCCTGTTTTTCCTCCACTACAATGGGCTCCTGGTGCCTACATAGTGTAAGCTCTACTGTATGTTGGACAATTCTGAGCTGTTTCAGTTTGCTAATAAAAGAGAAGACCTGCAGTCCCCAGTTTAGGCTGCCTAATAACCTAAGACCCAAGATCCCTTGTGTGATTCTGCAGTTGGCAGTGAGGATGGAGGCAGAAACCCCAAATACTGGGTCAGCTTGCCCAAGGAACCCCACCTTTGGGTGAGATTCCCTCAGACACTATGAGCTACTCTAGCAGCTCAGTGCTTCTGAGAAACCAGAGCACCTCCTCCTCCCAGCCATATCCTCCCGCTGTCTACCTTGTACTCCTGCCACGGCTTATCAGACCTCTTGAAAAGCTGCTTTCAGTCATCACCTCAGCGGAACGCTAACCCAGGGTAATAGCTAAAGCTTGCTTAGTAATCAGCACAACACCACAGAGAAGACTGTACCCGGCACAACTTTCACGGCACAGTTACACCGGCACGAGAAGCAGTGGAAGCTTGTGCTGTGCGCCTGGCTACAGGGATCACGGAAAAGTAGCAATTGGAAGCCATGCCTGACAATAGTTACCGGGGCGCAGGGCCGAGGCGGCACCACAGCACCTTAGGAAGGAAAAGAAGGGAGCCACTCGGCTCTCCCTGTGGCGCCCAGGCCCTGTCACTCTCTTCCTTCGTTCCTCCCTTTCTTCTTCCTTCTTCCTCTCCTCTCTCTCTTTTCCTCCTTCACTTCCTCTTTCCTTCAGGCCCCTCCCCAACCTGCCCGGCGGAGAACAACCCACCGCCATGGCTGCGCACCCGCTATTTACACGCGTCCCCATGGAGACGACTCCCCTGCCAGGACCCCGTCGCACCGTCATAGCTGCCACGGCAAAGCCTGACGCGCTGGTGACGCTCGCCAGCGGCAGCAGCCCAGGCATGGCCCAGCACCACCCTGGCAGGAGACTGGCTCTGCGGAACGGTCGGTCCTGGGGCGAGGCCGCCGGCACAGCGCTGCCGGCTCCGCGGCCGGTAAGGTTCGCCCCGGCTCTTGCACGCAGGCGTCGGGCAGACGGAGGCAGGAGGGAAGAGGCCCCTCAGCCCCGCGCTGCCTCGGAGCACGATGGGAGCAGAAGTCCCGCGGCCCGCGGCGCTCTCCGGACTGTTTTCCAGCGCGCAGCTAGCCGAGAAGGGCGGGGTTTCACGCGCCTAGCCTTTCGGGAGCTGTAGTCCTCGAGAGCAAGAGAAGTGCGCAGGGGGCTGGCGCAGACTCCGTTTCCCATCGGGCAGCGCGGCGCCATTGTGGCTGCTCTCACAACTCATTGGCCGGCAGCCGGAGCTGGGCCTCGCTCCCCGCCCGCTGACACAAAGCAAATCCAAGATGGCTGAGGCTGGCGCGGGCGTCCCGCGCGGAGGGGATGCGGTTCTGCTGTGTCCGCTAGAAGAACAAGAGCTGACCCGGCGCCTCCGCAGGCTTTACCCCGCCGTCAACCAGGAGGAGACGCCGCTGCCGCGGTCCTGGAGTCCCAAGGACAAGTACAACTATATCGGCCTCTCACAGGGCAACCTGCGCGTCCACTACAAAGGTGCTGGGCTGGGGCGGCGGCGCCGGTTTGGGCTTCGGCCTGTGCCTGGGGCGGAGCGGCCCGTGCCGGGCCGGCACCCAGGTGTACGCTGGGGAGGCAGTGGGTCTGGCAGCCTC
The DNA here is from genome assembly GCA_009867235.2 of Psittacus erithacus. Classification (NCBI taxonomy): domain Eukaryota; kingdom Metazoa; phylum Chordata; class Aves; order Psittaciformes; family Psittacidae; genus Psittacus; species Psittacus erithacus. Next base: position 22,599 of record WYDI02030530.1, read on the forward strand.
GGCGGAAGGGGCGACTCGGCTGGGGAGTAGTGTGGCGAGCGGGGTCTGCAGAGCTCCGGCCGCGGGGCGGGCTGTTGGCGCGGGGTGCCATGTGCTTCTCTGGGCTTGAGCAGTGAAAGCGGTCGGGAGCCGAGGGCTGTTACCCTGGCGGAGTGTGCTGCCTTCTAGAACGCTTCTCAGTTTCGCCAGCCCGGGCCCGAGTGCCTCAGTGTCGCCAGGTCGTGTGTTTACTCCATCATCCTGCCTAAAGCTTGGCCAAGGAGCCTGATGGCGTCGATGCGCAGCAGAGCTGCAGCTTTAGTTCTGTGAATTTACACAAAAAGGATGCCTGCGGACCTGCAGGACTAGGGGAATCACACTGATGTTTTCCTTGCTCGCCAGTGGAGGCTGTTCTCCCTACCCACCCAGCAGAGAGCTGATTATTCCTTTTTCCTGCTTGGTTAGTAAACACTAATGTCATTCCCCTCTTGTGTAATCATTTTTGTTTTCTGTTGGTGTACGTTAGTCTTCAAATTCTGTACATGGGGAGGGAAGTGCTACTGTGAGTCTTTTTCAGTTACTTCACAGTGTAAACAAAGGAAAAAATACAGTGCTCATACTGAGGGGATGGTTCGTGGTGGCAGCACAGGGTTGTATATTTCAGTTCTCTGAAAAGAGGGCTTTAAATTATTGGATGTATGTAGGAACAGGTCTCTGCTGTGTTCTGGTAGTGGTGCTTCAGACCGAAACGTGGCTGTGTTCAACTCCCATCGGGACTTACGTTTCTGTTCTTTCCTAGGTCATGGTAAGAATCACAAAGATGCTGCCTCAGTCAGGGCTACACACCCTATACCTGCAGCCTGTGGCATTTATTATTTTGAAGTGAAGATCGTCAGTAAAGGTAGAGATGGGTAAGTGCTTCATTCCAGTTCAGTGGTTGATGATGTGGATTTAACAGTTCTGCACTCTGACCTCCTTTCTGGAAGGGCTGGAGGCCCTGTGATTGCAGGATCAAACAGGCAGGTATATCACAGGGAAGTTGGATTCTTTTGGCTAATAGATGTAAGGGTGGTAGAATGTGCTGGAGGCAGAGGCACTTATGCAGCTGCTTTTCTGTACTGTTTGATATGGGCAGTTTTAAAAATTCGGGAAACCTTGGGTCTCTGGTGCAGTTTGAATTGATACTGTTTTTCCTCTTGCTGGCTAGATCTGGTCACTTGGATTTCTGGAATTATGCTTCAGAAGTTGAGTGAAATAGGGAGGAACTTTGACCTTAATTTTGGACTGTTAGAGAGATGTGGGTGGGATGAAGAGTACTCATAGCAGTACTTGAGCTCTGGAAGGAGAACTTCTAAGACTTTTATCAACCCTATATGCGTGGTCAAGGAAGATACTCAAAGAAGGGAAATGGGGTGATCGTAAATATAAGCTGGAATCTGCGCTAATTCTGTCATCTCTGATCAGAACCTGAATTTGACCTCAAGTCAAAGGGTCTTAGCTCAGGATAGATTGCACCACAGAGCAGCATGACAGATGACAATGTGGAAGCTTGGGGGACTGTGCTGGAACCAGAATGCTAAATCTGAGAATATTTTTCCTGCCTCAGTCTTGCTTTTTGTGGTATTATTTCATATTGTAGGCTGTTGTTGAGGCTGTGTTTGCCCTGTCAGTCTCTACTACTGGACCGGGAACAAGTGAAAGAGCTGCCACAGCAGCAAATCCTCTTGGTAACATTAGAAGCAGCCATCCCCTGCGAGGTGGCACCTCAGGGAGCTGAGGTGGCAGTGGGGTTTCGGTCACAGCCAGTCTTGTGATCAGTCTGTTAAGCAGTATTTTGATCCAGTATGTAACCGAATGAGGATGTATGTAGAATTCCTTTAAAGCAATATTGAGGAAGTTGGGAAAGCAATAAAGCAGCATTTCTGACAAGGGCAGAGTTTCTACTGTTACTGCAGATTGAATTTTTAATCATTATAAAGGTATCAGCCTGCTGTGCATGTGTTTGGCATTTTTTTTGCTAAAGGATGAATATTGCAGACCTAACTTTCTTGGAAAGGGAAAGCCCCACAGGAAGGTATGAACTGCAGTTAATTAACCCAGTCCCCCAAGAATAACATTTGAACTCTAGCTTGTTTGGGGGTCTGTCCTGGGTTCATCTGTAACAGTTATTTTTCTCCTTCTTAGTAGCTGGTGCATTGCTCTGTTTCAGCTTTAGTCTGGGAACAATGCTGATAACAAACCAATATTTTAGTTGTTGCTCAGAAATGTTTGCTGTGATCAAGGACTTTTCGGTCTCTCACACTGTGCCAGTGAGGAGGGGTTGAGGGAGTCACCTGGAAGGTGACTGCTTGGGTTGGCCTGGGTATCTCTTGGTGGGTGGTGAGCAATTGTATTGTGCATTACTGCTGCTTATTGTGGGTTTTTTATTTCTCTTCCCTTTTTACTTTCATATTCTCTCCCCTTGTTATTTCCCTTATCATTATTATTAGCAGTGGTAGTAGTAGTAGTAGTTTTGTATTGTACTTTAGTTATTGGGCTGTTCTTACCTCAGCCTGTGGGGTTTACATTCTTTTGATACTTCTCCCCATCCCAATGGAGGGAGAACTGTGTGGGGAGGGAAAGCAGGGAGTGAGTGTGGTTCTGAGTTACTGGGTAGGCTTAAACTATGACAGGGTTGTAGGGAAGGGCAGCAAGCATCCTTACTAAAAACTGAATTAAGGTCATAAGTTCTTACTGTTGAAATGTTTTGCTGCTGAATTGAGAAGTGGTCTTTTTTGTAGAGGGACTTGCAAAAGATCTTGAATTGTGCTGCATTTAGGTCTGTAATGATTATTAGGTTATCTATGCAGAGGTAGATGCTGGGCTGAATGCTTTACAGATGCAGGGAAAATACCATCTGTATTCTTTCACTTCACTGACTTGGTGATTAACTGCTTGTGTGTTTTGAAACCCTACACTTAGCTTATGTGATTGCTGAAATTGAAATAATTTACAGGGACAGTTTTCCAAAGAAACCACATTATGACAGGTCACTGATCTAGAATCATTCTAGATCAGTCGTACAGAGAGATAATGGAATTTTCTGCTTTTTTCCCAAGATCCGAGTTGACTATATTATTAGTCCATTGTTGGTTTTGCTGTATTCTGTAGTTACAATTACTTTCACAGAATACTTTCAAAGGTGGGGAACTGTGTGTACTAACACTATAGCAATGTGAATGTGAACTGTGATCTGAAGGCAGGCAGTAGGGAGCCTTCGAGAGCTCGGCTGATGTCTCAGCAATTCCTGTCCTTTGTTTCTCTTTTGCTGGCAGAGCAGGCTCCAATTTCCAATCCCACTGTGGCACTGGGATTTGGAATTGTGGATTGATATTGTAGCTGCTGCTTGTCTGCTGTTCAAGAGACTGCTCTTAAGTGTCTCATCTTTAATAGTTTGAAGTATGCTTGTTGGAGGTTTTGTGTGTTGTAATACAACTCTGCTGCAGTTGCAGCAGAGACATCTCTTCTTAAGAAGCTCTCCAGTGTTTATTACGCCATGGTGCCTTCAGTTTAAAGGAATGAAAGTCCAGAAATCTAAAGTTGGGATTGGAGGAAATGAAGTTTTCGAGTGGCTCAGGTGGCATGCCCCTGGGAACTCAACTGGAAGCCTGTTAGTAAGGGGGAGAGGAAGAAGAGTCAGTCTGAGCTCTTTTCCAAAAAGGGTGCTTCAGATGTGAAGTCTCTGTTCTGTAGCTTGTTATTTTGTTTCTGCTGTACAGAGTAGTGAGGTGTTGCTGCATTCCTCTTGCTGGAGTTTGTGACAGCTTTTCACATTTAGGTTTAAAATATGAGCGATTAGGGTTTGAAACAAGGATCTCAAAAAATTCGTAGGTGCAGTGGATTTCAGGAAGTGTGCTTTGAGGAGTTCTGGTTGAATTTGCTCAAAGCTGTCCTCTTTCTGTGCTAGTAATTGTTAGTATAGCGCCCTGTGCTCTGTTTGGATGCTGACAGTTTTTCTGTTAATAAACAACTGAAACCAAGGCTACAGGTTAGAGATGGGATAGAAGCTCCCAGTGGCTTTTACTGGAGATGTGGGAATCCTGAAGCTGGCATGATGAGTTTTCACAGCCTGACAAGATGTGTTAGAATCATAGAACCTAGAATCACTTAGGTTGGAAAGGACCTTTAAGATCATCAAGTCCAATCTTTACTCCAGCGCTGCCAAGGCCACCACTAAACCATGTCATAAGGGCCTTCTCTGCCTGGTTTCTGAGCACCTTGGACGGTGACTCCGCCACTGCCCTGGGCGGCCTGTTCCAATGCCTCGCCACCCTTTGGAGAAGAAACCGTTCCTATTATCCAGTCTAAACCTCCCTTGGTGCAGCCTGGGGCTGTTCTCTCTTTCCTGTTGCTTGTTCCTCGGGAGAAGAGACCAGCCACATGCTGGCTCCATCCTCCTTTCAGGTAGTTGTAGAGAGCAGTGAGGTTCCCCCTGAGCCTTCTCTTCTCCAGACTAAACTCCCCCAGTTCCTTCAGCAGTTCCCCATCACACTTGTGCTCCAGGCTCTTCCGCAGCTCCGTTGCCCTTCTCTGACCCCACTCCAGCACCTCAATGTCTCTCTTGTAGTGAGGGGCCAAGAACTGAGCACAGGATTCAAGGTGTGGCCTCACCAGTGCCCAGTACAGGGAGATCATCACTGCCCTGATCCTGCTGGTCACACTGGTGCTGATACAGGCCAGGATGCTGTTGGCTTTCTTGGCTGCCTGGCTCAAGTTGGCTCATGTTCAGCTCTGTCACTCAGCACCCTCAGGTCCTTTTCTGCCAGGCAGCTTTCCAGCCACTCTTCCCCAAGCTTGGAGCATTGCATGGGGTTGTTGTGGGCCAAGTGCAAGACCCAGCACTTTGCCTTGTTGAAACTCATACCTTTGGCCACAGCCGATCGATCCAGCTTGTCCAAATCCCTCTGCAGAGCCTTTCTATCCACCAGCAGCTCAACACTTCCGCCCAACTTGGTGTTGTCCACTAATTTACTGAGAGTGCACTCAATCTCCTTATCCAGATCATCAGAGAAGATATTAAACAACAATGGTCCTAACACTAAATGGGGAATTTTCCTTGTGAAAATGGTTAAGCACCAAAACAGGATGCCTAGAGAAGCTGTGGCATCTCCATCTTCAAATGTGCTTGGGCAAAGCCCCAGACTGCCTGACATAACTTTCATAGTTACTTATGCTTTGGGCAGAAGGATGAAGAAGGAAGCATAGAATCGTAGAACAGTTTGGTTGGAAGGGACCTTCAAAGCTTATCTGTTCCAGCCCCCTGCAGTGAGGAGGGACATCTTCAACTAGACTAGGTTGCTTAGAGCTCCGCTCAACCTAGCCTTAAATATCTCCAGGGGTGGAGCATCCACCATCTCTCTGGTCATCCTGGGCCAGGATTTTGCCACCCTCATTGTAAAGAATTTCTTCCTCACATCCAGCCTGAATCCCCCTCTTTTAGTTTAAAGTCATCACCCCATATCTTATCACAACAGGCCATGTTAAAAAATCTCTCTCCATCTTTTCCATAGGCCCCTTTTAAGAACTGAAAGGCCACAATAAGGTTTCCCCAGAGTCTTTTTTTTCCACAGGCTGAAAAACCCAAACTCAGCCATTCCTCATAGCAGAGGTGCTCCATCCGTGTGATCATTTTGTGGCCCTTCTCTGGAACCTCTCCAACAGGTCCATGTCTTTCTTGTACTGAGGACTCCAGAGCTGGACACAGTACTTCAGATGGGGTCTCACCAGAGCAAAGTAGAGGGGAATAATTGTTTCCTTTGACCTGCTGACCATGCTCCTCTGGATGCAGCCCAGGATATGATTGGCCTTCTGGGCTGTAATCACACGTTGCCCACTCATGTCCAGTCTTTCACCCACCAGTACCCCAAGTCCTTCTCCTCAGGGCTACTCTCAATCCCTTCATCCTTCAGTCTATATTGATACCAGGGGTTGCCCTGACCCATGTGCAGGACCCTGCGCTTGGTCCCTTCAACTTCATGAGGTTGAAGGCTGGAAAGTTTCCAGGTCCAAATCTCTCTGGACCTGGAGGTCTGGTCCAGACCTCTCCCTGGTTCTGTGGGTTGCTTGCTTCCAGCATTCCTCGGGTGAGCACTTGTAGAAATGTACAAATAACTCCTGCTTGTGTAAATGGTGGTGTTTACAAGTTCAACCTTAACTATATTTTAAGCACTGGACTCATCCTCTCTCAAATACGTGTTTCTGATCACTTGATTTGTCAGCACATCTCTCAGCTTCTGTTTTCCCATGAGATGATCTCTGCTTGGTAAACAGGAGCAGTGTAAGACTCATCAGGGTAGGGCAGTCAACCTAGAACTTACAGGCTGTTGTGACTCAGGAGTACAATTCGTCTTTATTGTCCTCTTTATGCTGAGACAATGTGAATTGTTTCATGGGTGGCAGTGCTTGTTCCTGGCCACCATTTTGGGTTTTTGACCTGTTTTACCTCCCCCAGCCATGTGCTGGTTTGTGATGGGGTGTGACTGGGGGGTCATCCTGCTGGCCAACCCTGAGTGTGTACGGGTTCCTGATTCTAGCAGTGCTTTTTGTGGGGAAGAGGAGACCCAGAAGAGCAGAAGAGGTAGGTTGGGAAGACATGGGCAACAAGGTGAGTTGGTATCCTTCTTCAGCACTGTTTCACAGTTACTCTGGGATGCGCAGCCTGTTGCCCACAGATACTGGTCGATGCTCCCTTAGGTGATGGGCATTTTTCTGGGAGAGGGAGGAAAGAGAACTTTGAGATGTGTGGCCAGAGAGTTAATCTGGCTTTGTCCATACCATAGTTTATTTTAAATTTTCCTTTAGCTTTCATACAGAAGTGCACTGTATCCCAAACTTAAAAATAGCTTTGTTTCTCTCTGAAAAAGGAAAATAAAGGTCAGAGGTATTGGTTGTTTAGCAGTCTTTACATCAGTAACAAGTAATCTGCCCCTCTCTCTCTTGCTTGTTTCTCCTTGCCAACTTTCCACTTCTCTTCAGCATATGGTGAGTGCGATTGCTCTTTGAAAAGCTTTTCACTCATGTGCTTTGATGGTTTCCAGATACTGATAGAAGGCCTGTCCGTGAAGTGCTTTGCTTTAACGGCATGGTTGTCTGTGTGCTTTCATCTGTGTTGTGACTGTCCTGTAATGTCAGGTGTGTCTGGATGTGGCTGAAGGGAAGGCTAAGGGATATTCTGTGGGAACTGAGGATTTCCAGTGCTTGCACATGCTGTGTGATACCTAATTGGTATCTGATAAGCCTGTAAATAATTGATTTCATTCCCCTTTTTATTTTTTTTCCGTCCTGGTTTCCAAGAGTCCAGAACCAGTGCAGAAAGGGGGTTGCTCTGTTTGGAGATACGTCTGCTTACTTGAATTTACGTTGTTCCACAGACATTCATTTAGACAAACACATAAATAAATCCCCCAAGTAGATTCAGTAAACAGTTTTCACCTTGTTCCGATTTGCAAATAGTCTTGCCCAAGCAAGTCCTGCTTGCTCAGCTACTTATTGATGAGCTGTGGTGCTCTGAGGTGGAGAGACATGCGTTTTCTTTGAAGTTTTCATGTCAGTGACGTCTCATGCGAGGAGTTATTTTCTGTTGCTGTTCTGCTAAATGCCTGCAAAAGGAAGTAACATTGAGATCAGCTTTTTCAATGTAAAGCAGTTTCTGAGATTGGTATATCTGATTTGAAGTTGATAACTTGTTTTTTTTTTTAATCGCCTTGTTTTTTTAATCAATAACTGGGAAGTGAAACTCGGGGCTTTGTAGCAGTATCATGGGCCCATGCATTGTAATGGTAGAATATCAACTTCTCATTACAAGAATTTATGAAATTAGGAAACAAAATGGAAGTAGTGGTAGTGATGTATGACTCCTTCATTTGTGATGTGTGCATTTTGGTGTGTCTGAACTCTGAGATCTAATATTCAGGCTGTGATAATAGCCTATTTCTTTCTGTTAATTTTTTTTTTTTTTTTTTTTTACTGTTTTGATTTCTGTAGGTTTTCTTTTTTGTTTGTTTGGTTTTTTTTTTTGTCCAGTTAAAGTTGTGAGATTTACAGAGTAAAGAAGAAAAATTTCAGAAATATGTGGTTTTGGTTTTGATTGTTTTTCTGTCCTCTCCCCTTGCTATTTCTGAATATCTGTTATAAAAAAGGTAGGAAAATGGCAGAAGTCAACTATATCAAGATCAACTGAACATCTTTAGAATATGTGTAAAAACATTATGATTTAGTTCTTCAGAATATGGTTACAGTTAATAAATCATAAAATAATGGGAACTAATTATTTAAATATTATATTTGATCCTTATAGATCCTTAGATCCTTATAGATCTAAGAAATTTTCTGTTTAATAATGAAATTGTACAAGTGGCATAACTTTCTTAGAAGGTAAACTTTTTTCCTTCAATTATGGAAGTCTGGAATAATGAATTGCTAAAGAATTTATAATCTTACAGGTTTTTTCCAACCTAAATGATTGTGATCCATTGTGAAGCTTGATTCTCTTCAGCTCTGCCACTGGTGCTGTAGAGCTGAATTGTGTTAGCTGTGCACTATCTGCATTGTAAGTGGGGCTCCCAACACAAGAGGGATGTGGAGCTGTTGGAGCGAGTCCAGAGGAGGCCACGGAGATGCTGTGAGGGCTGGAGCAGCTCTGCTGTGGAGGCAGGCTGAGAGAGCTGGGCTTGTTCAGCCTGGAGAAGAGAAGGCTCCCAGGAGACCTTTCAGCAGCTGCCAGTGCCTAAAGGGGCTACAAGAAAGCTGGAGAGGGCTTTGGACAGGGACCTGTAGGGACAGGACAAGGGGGAATGGTTTTGACCTGACAGAAGGGAGATTAAGATGAGATCTTAGGCAGAAGTTCTTCCCTATGAGGGTGGTGAGGCCTTGGTGCAGATTGCCCAGAGAAGCTGTGGCTGTCCCATCCCTGGCAGTGCTGAATGGGGTTAGAGCAACGTGGTCTAGTGGAAGGCGTCCATGCTCATGGCAGGGGTTTGGAACTGGATGAGCTTTAAGGTCCCTTCCACCCAAACCATTCTAGGGTTCTATGAAGATGAAGTTCAAAGAGATAGAGCTTTTTGAATCTCTCCCCCAGTTCCAAGTTCTTCAGCAGTAAGCATCAGCATGCATGATACTCCAGCCCAGTGACCTTTAAACAGGGCAGCAGCATCACTTCTGAATCCTATAAGAACTTGTGAGGTGGATTCTGCAGTGCAGAGACATGAAATACACAAATTTAAATTGCATCTTTGGAAAAAAAAAAAAAAGGTTTTTTTTGTTTTTGTTTTTCTTATTCTGCGAATATAAGGCTTTCCTTGGAAAAGAGATGGAAAGAGCCAGTGGTGACTGTACTTTGAAATTTTAATTAACTCTTGATTTAATTAACTTTTACGGATACAAAAGGTCTCAGATACACTGACTCAGCCAGGAAGCATTATATATTGTCCCTGGGCAGAAATTACCTGAAAAGCTAGAATGAAAGTTATTTTACTGAAGTGGCAATGTTTGACTAACCTAAATTGAAACACAGGGATGTCTCAAAGAGGCTGTTATAAGCAGTCATACAAGGAGAGGAATGCCGACCTCTGCATTTAGTTTATCCCCAAAGGGAAGTCCACTCATGTAAGAAGCAGTTCTTCAAGTCAAAAGTTGTTTCTTCAAAACAATCTTGATACCCAGAAATCCTGCCAGAAAGTCAGTGTAAGAAAAGTTTTTTGGCTAGTCTAAAGCTACTTTTGTGAGCAACTCACAAAAATTCTCATGAACCCAGCAGAAAATCTTCAGAACATAGCTGCCCTTTGACAGCAAGTAGCTAATGTTGGAATTCCAGCACTTCATCTATTTACCTTTTCAAGTGCAGGAGTGAAGAACCTGTTGAGTAGAACAGAGAACCCAGCAACAGAACTCCAGGTATATCCGTACTTTTTCTTCAGTTTTAATTATCCCAGAAAAAACAAGCATTTCCCCTGAAACACCTGGAAAACTCAGCCCTTGGGAAGCATTGCTGTGTGCCAAATTAATGGGTGCAGAAGGAGGGAGAAAGCAATTAGCCCATGGTCCTAGCTGGACCAAGGCACTATCCTTTAAAAAAAGGTGGTATTTCTTTACCAGAAACCCTACAAGACTTTCTCCAAGAAACATAAAAAGAGTACTTATCTCAAATGCTAGTTCTGACATGTAGCAGAGCAGATTTGAAAAGGCTCTGCCATGAAAACAAAGATATTATGGTTCCCCCTTATTTCATAACCTGCTGAAAGGTACCAAGTCAGGATGGTGAAACAATCTATGCTGTTCCTCTTCCACGTGCCTTTACCTGGAAGGCAGGCAAAATTCACACCATTTGAAAGGTGGAGAGATGAAAGTGAAAAATACGCTTTGGTTGCCTGTCTAATGGTCACAATCCTAGAGCTCTTCTTTGATGCTCCAGTAATACCATGCCAGGGTAAAGCATGCTGTAAAGAAAAACAACTGTGTATGCTGGGATACACCAAGGCCTCAGCTTAAATACACAGATGTTAAGTAAGTTAATAGGTCATGACTTCCAGCAAAGCAGTTGTGCCCTACTCAGTCAGTGAACTAACAACATCACTAACACATGGTAGAAATTCCTAGGGTTAGAATTTTATTACGCAGCTCAGTCAAGACCAGGCAGCCCTTCTGGGCCACAAGTTAAACAGGGGATGTTCCTCTCTTCCAGGAGTGGGCCTGTGATTCAAGGGCTTACTGCATCCTACATTTTTTTTTCTAATAATCACACCTATCTGGTAGGAATCCTGTCCTCCCAGCTATCATTCATTCCACTCCTTCAGCACCCACAGCTAAATCTAAAATAATCATGCTGAATTACAGTGTTAGAGACTAATAATACACCCCATAACACTGGTGGCATTTCAGACACTTCCACAGTCTCTTGTGCAAAGCTCTGAACTATCATTCTTGTCTGAGGTGGGCCCTGAGTTCATGCCCAGTTTAAAGAGTGGTGAGAAGAGATAACCCATATCAATTTACCACCTGAAACCACATTGTTGCAGTTATGGTGGGGGAAGGGGCATGTTCTTTTAAGGGAGTAAAAAACAAGTTGCATCTGTTTAAAAAAATGTATATATATACCTATGATACGTAAAATACTGGATTCCAACTGTCTCAGACTCCTAATAATAAATGTTTTGGAACTACTGCATAATGCAATATAATGGATGTCTGAAGTGTTCTAGTTTTACTCGTGGATGCTGTGCTGTTCTGTAATGGTGCTTCAGAAATAGCACTGACAGAAGGAATCCCAGTTCCTCAAGCAGAGGTCAGTAAAGAAATAATGCAAGGCTGAAAAGAAGGAAATAAAAGCAAGAAAATAAATTCTTAAAAACTCATTTAAAGCAACTACAAGTATCCTGAGGGATGGAGGAAATGCTGCCCAGCTGCCCTTAGAAAGGCAGAGAAGCTCTAAAAGCCAAAGAACATGGAAGAGAAGGTGAGTCAGCAGAACAAAATGAAGAGGCAGCAATGTGGTAACATAACACTTCTCAGTCTGTTTATGAGTACATACTGACAAAACAACAGAGGAAGAATAAAAAAATGTTTTTACTGGACCAAGGTATTAGATTCCCAGCTCCCTTCCACTTTTAGGATCATGTTCAACTGGTATCTGTCAGCTGCAGGAAGGGTCAGATCATCCCTTTTCTGAGTTACCTTCAGGAAGGGAAAAACACTGATGATGTAGATTAGCAATATATGTAGGAGTACTGAAAGACACAAAATACAGATCAGAGATGAAGACTTGACTTGGGCACCATTTGAGAAAGAGGAGGCATAATACAGGCCTCACCAGGCTAAAATTACCACTGAGATCTAGAAGAATAACCAACTTCTCTGCCTGCCACCCCAAGCACTATTACATCTGACATGATCCCAAAGCCTGCAAAATACTGTGGTTGAAACCAACTGTACCTGAAATTGAGGTGTTCCACCATTTTAGTTTTCCAGCTTCAGATCTTTCACTCATAACAGCTGACTTTGTTCTCTAAGTCAGCTGGTATTCAACAAGGGTCACATAAACTGCATCAGTGGCAAATGGTGTATTCAGCCTGGGAACAGGATAAAGAATTACTGACATGAATTCTTTGATTATTTATTCTGGTGACACCCAGTAGAACAGGTGGAAGTTTTGTTTGGTTTGTCCTGGTGATTAACAAACCTCACTTCCAAATGAACTGCTGAAAATTTTTATCCTGCTTGTGTAGTTACCTATTTTATACATGGTGAGAGCTGAAGGACCTCGGCTGACCTTTCTTGCATGTAGCTGGACATTACATTGGCATAGCCTTATTTGTCAGTGTTCATCCCAAGAAACTTTGAACTCTCAGAGCCCTCATCTTGTGGCAGGAAAATGCCAAGCTGTGTGACATTATGGGTCCAGGAAGAGATTCTCCATATCATGATCATGTATCATTTCCCTCTGAAGACAACCCTGAGAGGCCAAGGGCCAGCTAAAAGGAAAAGGTGGACCATACAATGGTTGGGAGTTCAGTTATCAGGTGTATGGATAACTGGGTTTCTGAATCCAGGGACGACAAATGGCATCCAAAGTGGGCTGGTAGACATAAGCACGCAGCTCTCTTGAGGTATCCGAGTATTGTGCCAGCTGCTGAGTGTGAAGTAACAGTTGTGATGCCTTTGGAGCTGAACGCATAGGGAAGAGCAGCAAAGTTTATCAGAGAATCCTAGAATGTTTTGTGTTGGAAGGGGCCTTAAACCTCATACAGTTCCTGCCCCCTGCCACGGGCAGGGACACCTTCCCTAGACCAGATTGCTTCAAGCGCTGTCCAGCCTGGCCTTGAACACTGCCAGGAATGGAGCAGCCACACTTTCTGTGGTTCTGTATGTAAAACTTTGACTATTACATAGGAAGTGGAAAACCAGAATATCTGCTGTGGCAGTTTCCAAAATACTTTTCTCCACCTTTACACAATGCTGTTATTAGCCCAGTACCAGAGAGGTGAGAAGGAACCCTTTGGGTGTTTTTGCTGAGGAATTGGTGTGGGGAGGATCTTCTGGAAACTGGGGCTCTTCTGAAATAGGGCATGTTTTCTGAAGAAGGGACTGACTTAATTTAAAGCCCTGAAAAGCTGGGGTTTGCATGATTAAAATCTGGAAGTTCATGTTACCAGAATGTAAAGTGCACAAGAAAGACTAAATTGGCCATGTTTGCGGTAATGTGGTTCCATTTATTAAAGATATTGTAGATAATGATCTGATAAGCTTTTAGATCTCTAAGGATTAGCATTTCTGTGCAAACAAACAAAAAAATCAATTATTACCATTTCCATGCTATTTGATTGAGGTGTTGACAATGATTGAGTTGGAGAATTGAAGGGCAGGGAACAGTTGCTGCAGGAGACTTAACCCACATAGCTTGAAGAAATTTAACTTTGGGTCAAAATTTTAGTCATGAATAGTGTTTTATGGAGCAGGTGGTCGAGGAAGCCACAAGAAGAAAACTGCTACTGTGAAAAAGCAGGGGGACGCTGACTGTAGCCTGTTGGTTTTATACATTTACGTGAACAAGAGCCCAACAGCAACCTAAAAATATGGAAGCTTGTTAAAAACCAAGTGAGCAGGGAAGCTGTTTCTGTGGTTCCAGGGGTTAAAAGATTTACAGACCATACAAATTAACAGAAATAGAACAAACAAAATGGGTATGTGCATAAATATTGCAGTGAGGAAGATGAGCCTTTGTGGCCTGCTGTTCTGGTGGCTCGCTGTTCTGTTTTCCCCTGGCTTCTAAAAGAGAACACAGAGCTGGAAGTGTAGCAAGAGTATTACGATGTATAGAGGAGCTTCCTTAAGAGGAACTACTGAGTAGACTGTGAGTAGTCAAACTTGAGAAGAGACCACTGGGGAGTGGCTTATGACTGAGGACTGTCAAATCCTGGAGTAAAGTTAACAGAGAAACGCGCTTCCCCTCTCTTCTAATTCTTAAAATACAAGTGTGAAGCAAAACTAGCTTGGACAGTAATTAAGTAGTGGAGCTCCAGGATGTTGGCTTCTCAAAGAGCTTGCAAAGGTTCAGAAAGCAATCAAGATTAATGGAGGAAACCTGTTGGGGTATGAATACAGAAAGGACACTTTAGAAATGTGTAAAATATGTGTTGGACAATGAAAGAATGTTCTTGGAAAGTACAACAGTTTGCTCTGTCCTGTGTGTCCACTGCCAGCTGTTCCTTAGGCAATACCTTAGGCTTGATAGATACTTGTCCCCATATACTATAGCTGCCCTTACATAATTTTTACTCTCTTATTAACCACCTATATAAATGTTCTTTTCTTAATGATGTATGAAAAAAACCACCTCAACAACAAAACCCAAAAACCCCAGAAGTTTAGTTGCTGTTTGCTTTCCAGTCTTCTTCCTGCACATGAAGAGCTAAAGAATAGCTGTAGTTGTATACTGGAAAGCTGTCACTCGCTAAAGCAGACTGACATTTTATCTTGGATTCAATAAAAGACTGAAAAAGTAATGGAAAAGTGAGTCTTACCTTAAATGATTGTGTGTTGGGGTTTTTTTCCTGCTCTGTTTCTGCTGCAGGAAATCAAGTTGCTTGGCAATTCTGTGCTTAACTGATCCTTTGTTTTTTTGAAGGTACATGGGAATAGGACTGTCTGCTCAAGGGGTCAACTTGAACAGGCTTCCTGGTAAGTCGCTGTTAAGGTTTGTTTTGGTTTACAATCTGTGCTCAGTGTTCATTTGAAAATAAAGGTTTTAATTTATGTTTATATGTATTAGCAAATGTGTTTCTATTAATAAAAATATCATCACTATGAGTATCTTGGGTCTGTAAGTTTCGAGTTATTGAGCACTACCCTAAACTGAGTTACTAGTGTTGTTAATGTAGCCATGATGATTTTAGCAGGTAAGAGAAATTAATATTAAACTAATGAGTAATGGGTAAGGTAGTGAGCTTGCAGACAAGCAAGCTCTTCTTTGTGTCCTATCAAAATAATTTGACGTTTCATGTGTGCATCCCACTTGACAAATTTACATGAAGGAACCTGAAAATGACAGGAAAATTGGCTTGTCATTGCCTTTCCTCTTCGCTTTTCCTCTTCCCACTGAAAAAAAGAGAAGAATGTGACAGAGGCATGTTTCCAGTTAATATTGTTGTTTCTCTTGTTTGAAACGTTTGTAGGTTATCCACTAAGTTGGTGAAGTAGCTTCTTTTTGAAAAGAAAGAATTGATAATCTTTCTTTAACAGTATCCAATTTATTAAGTAAATTTATAATTTTTAGATTGGGATCAAGATAGTGACTTCTGCAGCAGGAATTCTTTCAGCGGGGTTGGAAACTAGAAGTGGTCTGTGTTTGACAGAAGGTAAATGTTCTTCAAATACCAGGATGAATGACAGCTGGTCCCCGTGGTTTGTTTGTTGGTTTTTTTTTTTGATTTTGGGTGTGATTTACTGCTGATGGAGTTGTTTTACAGCTGAAATGCCTTGTTATGCATCTTGATATCTCCAGAGGAGAATGTTTTGTGAATGTCCTAGCAAAAGGAAGAGCTTCCATAGAGTTTGCACTAAGACCCTTGTGAATTTACTTCTCAGTGAGGATTTTGCATTCTTCTTTGCTGGTAACTTGCATATTCAGAGAGTGGAATATGCTTTTTTTTTTTCCTTATAATTGAAAGTGTTGCAGCATTGGGGCAAAATCACTGACTATTCTCTCTACGTGATTCTGCAGCTCTGATAAATTTCTGAATGTGTATTTCTATAGCTATGGCCCTGAAGTTCTGCTAAGACTGCAGATGGAGTGTCAGCAAGAAGACGAAAAGGAGCCTAAGCTAGCCAGGGTCCTTGGGTGATTTCAGAAAATAGCCAAGTTGCTGATGTCCATTCTTTTAATTGTAAATCTGCTACTGAACTTTGTGTTGGAGCAGCTGCCTTGTCTTATCACTGAAGAGAAGCATGGGGATCTTGGAATGCATAAGGAAGCATTTGGGACCTTTTGCATTGATAGGGAAGAAATTTGGAATTGTAGCCCAATTGTATTAGTTAATTAGTTCAACTAAGATTTCACCAGCAAAACAAGAAGCATTGTTAAGTGTCAGTGCACTGTGGGGGCCATTGATAAACTGCAGCCACAGTCACAAGTTGCAGGCAGACTTTTCTTTCCCGGATACTGCTTTGGTTACATTTGATTGGCCTAGAGACTTGTCGTTTGATCACTGTCAGAGGCAAGTCCTCAGTCCTGTTGCATCTTTCTTGCATCTGTTTTTCTCTGGCAATTTTGAAGCTTGTGGAACTTCTGTCTTTGGAGGTATTTAGGACTCAGATGCGTGTGGCTTTGACTAACCTGTTCCAATTAGACCTCCTTTTAGGAGGGGTTGGACTAAGTGACTTATGGATGTCCCTTTCCTCCTTAATTATTCTACACTTATGTGATAGCTCAGGTTTTGGGGAGAATACTTCCAGTGACACCCATGTTTTAAAGAATGTCCATCTTACTGTTGACTATGTTTGTTAATAATTATGAAAACTACAGCATATGCACATTGGAGGGAGAATTTAGGTCATGGGTCTATATCCACTCGGAACTAGAAAGAAGAAAGGAGGAAGGCAGGACACTGCCAGTTTTCTCAAGTAATACTTGGTTGCAGAAAGGAAGGGAATGTCTAGATCAGGATGATCTGGTGTACAGAAGGTATAGAAGTCTCAGTTTTCAGACTTCTTTCTCTGCACTCCTCTCCTGCCAGACCTTCTGACTCAAGCAGGTTGTGCATGTAAGAGATGAAGCACAAGTCTCTTCCCAGAGTTGCAGTGGTTGGCTGCATGGAAGAGGAGTTACTTGGCCATTAATGTAGCATGATCTGTTCAAGAAATGTCTTTCTGGCTTGTGCAGTGGAAAGATGGGTGGGTTTGTCTTGTAAACTTGGCCAATAGGCTGCTGGTTGGATTATGGTTAGCCTAGGATTCTCCTGGCATTATAACATACACATACATACATATATAAAACACCACTGAATATTAACCTCAGATGGTGTTTGTACTGAATGTCATCAGTGCGCTGTCCTGAAATTGAACAGCCAACATAATTTCTTTTTTTTTTTTTTTCCCCCTATCTATAGACTAAAAATGAGCCAAACCACTTCTGATAAATGGCTTTAAAACTCAAGACCTACATGAGCAGTATTTTGTGGCCAGTTTGAATCAAAGTGCATGTATAGTGTTATTTCTACAGTGTAGGTGGCAAATGTGGAACTCTTTTCTCTGTGTTAAGTAAAACATAAAGTGAACTTGAGACTTAGTGCTTGTTTAGCAATGAACTGTACAAATTTGATCCTATGAACCTGTTGTTTGGTTGGTTGCATGTGGATTACGCTGCCAAGAGTGATTTAGTGGGCATAGTTAGGGCAATCTCCCATCATCTGTGTAAAATGAACTGTGTAACTCTGTATTGCAGCTCAGTAATTATATTCCTGGCTTTTGGAGAATGAGTCTGATTTATTTTGTTACATTGCTCAAGTAACTAAAGTGAGAGTCAGGCTTGTTATCAGATCCTTCACAGTACAGACTGAGAGCTCATAAAGTGTCAGAGTTTGGATTCTTGACGTGGCTTCATGTCGAAGTGTAATTTTAACTTTTTCTGACCTGAAACCCTGCCAGGGTTGTCTCCTTAGATCCTTTCTAAGTCACTTCTGCTCTTAACAGACCAACTTTGGCTCGGAGTGCTGACAGGGCAGTATGTAACCTACCACAAGCAGTGGTTTAGGAGCCCAAAGCCTGGTATGGGAGCCAGAGCTGGTCTCTTTCTTGTTCCCACTTTCAGTGGGGATCCTCCACACCCTATCAGCCCTAATTCAAAAAATGATCTTGATGCTGGGTCTGTCTCTAGCTCCTCTCCCCCTGCCCCTGAGGACAAATGCTTTGTCCATATCCAATTCCAAGTCAGGGCATTTGTACTTTATGCCAAGTTTATTTTGGCTTCAGCCCAGCTCGTTGCTGGTGAGGATAGCACTGAGGTTTCTCAGAAGAGTGAAAGTGTGGCCGGAGCAGCTATGCTGTGAGCAGGACTGCTTTTGAAACTAGAATGCCCTGTCCCTCTTCCATTTAAAGTTTTGGTGGGCAGTGTTTTGAAAGTCAATTGGCTGGTCTGAAATTATTGTGAGGTTTTATTGAAGTGCAGAGCTGGGCTTGTTCACCCTGGAGAAGACGACGCAGAAAAGGGATCTAGTAGCAGCCTTTCACTATGTAAAGGAGCTTGCAAAGAGCATGGACCCCAAATCTTCTTGGAGGTGCACAGTGCAGGGAAGAGAGGCAATGGACACTAGTTACAACAAATAAAATTCTAATTGGAAACAAGATATTATTCCTCATCAGAGCTGGGGGTGGGCTACTATGGAGGCTGTATCATCAGAGATTTTAAAACCTCGATTGGACAAGGCTCTAGGCAACCTCATCTAATTCTTAAGTTAACACTGATGAGTGGGAAATTTGGCAAGATACCTCCAGATGTTCCTTCTTGTTTTGTCTGGGTTTTGTTTTGTTTTGTTTTGGGTTTTTTTCCCCGTGTAATCTGTCACGGAACCCAGGAGATGGTTCTATTTCAAATGTATCTAAGGAACTTAATTTCTGTGTATCAGCTTATGCTTTCTGTTGTCACTTGCTGTTACTCCAATGATAAATGAAGGATTGTGCTAAAGGACTTAGTCCCAATGGTAAATATAATAATTATAGAAGATGAGACCTCATCAGATATTCTGATCTGAAGCTAATTCAGTTATGCATCAGTCCTGCCTGAGAGGTGTGCATCTAAACCAGTCTGCCATTATCTCTCTGGCAACTTCTTTCAACACTGTCCTTGTGCTGGAAACTTTTCCTGATGACTAAGCTGAATCTCCTATGTAGTCTTAAGTCTACTGGATCATGTGGAGGTGAAGAAGAATTAATTTCTTTCATCTTCATATACATGGAAACCTCTTATCACTTCTTTTTGCTCTTCTCTCTGATGAAACATCCCTGGCTCTTCATGCACCCTATCCCTATTTGCCATGTTTTCTTGATTTGTGGCAATGTGTGTTGACCTCTTCTGAAATCCAGCCATCACAAGCGCCAGTGTCTTACTCCCTGTGGTAAAAGAAAACATTATAGTTCAGACAAGTCCAGGAAACAGAGAAAAATCACAGTTTTGCTTTTAGTTTAGATGTAATTTTAATGATGTAGTCTATCCTTCTTGCAACTTGTTAACAAATTAGGAAAGCAGATGGGTGATTCTGCCCCTCTACTCTGCTGAGACACTCTCCCTGTCCCTCCCCCCACCCCCCGGAGTATTGTATCCAGCTCTGGAGTCCTCAGTACAGGAAAGACATGGGCCTGTTGGAGAGGGTCCAGAGGACAGACACAAAAATGATCACAGGGATGGAGCACCTCTGCTGTGAAGAAAGGCTGAGGGAGTTGGGGTTGTTCAGCCTGGAGAAGCCCTGGGTTCAGCTGTAACAGTTATTTTTCTCCTTTCTAGTAGCTGGTGCAGTGCTGTGTTTTGGCTTTAGTCTGGGAACAATGCTGATAACAAACCAATGTTTTAGCTGTTGCTCAGCCGCACTTACCCTGATCAAGGACTTTTCAGTCTCTCATGCTCTGCCAGTGAGGAGGGGCACAGGAAGTCTGAAGGGAGCAGAGACAGGACAACTGACCCCAAAGTGATAATCCATACCACAGAGCATCATGCTTGGGAGATAAACTGGGGGGAGTCACCTGGAAGGCCCAGATTGCTGCTTGCATCGGGCTGGGTGTCAGTCAGCAGGTGCTGAGCAATTGTATTGGGCATCACTTGTGTTTATAGTTTTGGGGTTTTTTTTCCCTTCCCTTTTTAGTTTTATGTTCTTTCCCCTTGTTACTTCCCTTATCATTATTATTAGTAGTAGTAGTAGCAGTATTATGTTACAGCTTAGTTATTGGACTGTTCTTATCTCAGCCCGTGGGATTTACATTCTTTCAATTCTCCTTCCCATCCTGCTGGGAGCAGGAGGGAAAAGGAGGGGCGTGAGTGAGTGGCTGCATGGTTCTGAGTTACTGGCTGGGCTAAAACCACAACAAGAAGAGAAAACTCTGGGGAGACCTTATTGTGTCCTTTCAGTTCTTAAAAGAGGCCTATAAGAAAGATGGGGAGATACTTTTTTTTGCAGATCCTGTTGCAACAGGAAGAGGGGAGAAGGTTTTGAACTAAAAGAGGAGATTCAGGCTGGATGTGAGGAAGACATTCTTTACAATGAGGGTGGTAAAATTCTGGCCCAGGATGCCCAGAGAGATAGATGGTGGATGCCCCATACCTGAAGACATTCAGAGCCAGGCTGGATGTGGTTCTGAGTAGCCTGGTCTGGACGAAGATGTACCTGCTCATTGCAGGGGGTTGAACTAGGTGACCTTTGGGGATTCCTTCTAACCCAAACTGCTCTATGATTTTATAAAAAAAAGTTCAGGAAGAAGTGGCAGTCCAAGCTGCTGACAGTGTGAAGGCTGGGCTAGCAGACTTCAGGCTATGAGCACGCTGCCCGTTTTGCTCTGTGCACATCAGGCTGAAGTAAAGCTACTCATATATGGTGCCTGTGGAGTGTGTAGAGAACCTTGGAGCACCACAGAGAAACCTAAGTTCTGTTCCTCCCCTCTGTATTATCCGTAAAGGGAGCTTAATGTTATAAAGAAGCATGGAGACAGTCAACTGTCCTACCCCTCAACCCCCTGCGTTTGTTCTTAATGTTGCTGTAGCTTTTCTTGAAGAACTTGAGGCCATTGAAGTTTCTAGTTAAACCACTTAAATTATTCAAGAATGGCTGAAGGAAGCCTTGTGATTTCTTAGGAGGGGTTTGAGTACTTGCTTTTACATGATCATTGCTTAGTCCTCTTTGCTTGCTTCTTTGTATTTTCTGCTTGCACTTTGTTGTGTCCTCTGTATGACTACGCATCACAGAGACCTTTGAGTACTGTTTGATGGAGTTTTGGGATAGAAGTGGTTCTTGAGTAACTTAAGGTGATACCAAAATGTATACTTGGTTCAACATTTAATAATTTTTATGGCAATTTGAATCTGTTAATATCACTTCTGCTGGACTGGTAATGGCAAGACTGTCTCTGCAGTGTCCTGCTGTAGTTGTTCAATGAAGAGGTAGTATATTACCAGACTCCACATTTAAGTCTTTCCCCTGACTAGCCAGGAGGAGATACAACTTGTCAGGAAATTATTTAATTTGTGCAGTAAATATGACCCAAATTGAATAGTCCCCAAATCTTTGGTTTGGTGTCTGATTTGCATATAGATAACTGTAGTACCCATAAGGAATTTCATAGAGACACACATCACTTATGTAGTACCTCCATAAATTGTCGAGTATGGCAATAGTTTCTGTATTTCAGTTAAAGTAGGGCTGATACAGATTTTTTCAAATAAATAATAAATAAAAGTGCACTCCCCCAAAGCTGCTTTGGAATTGCCCCCAGGATGTAGATGCACATGCAGTCCTTCAGCTGGCTGTGCCAGTTCCTATCCATAAACTTGCTTACGCTTCTGGTACCCTCTAATTTATCCCAACAAACTAGTTTGTGGGGCTGCATGTGAAATGAGTCATGTAATTGGTTTAATAATGGTGGGCGGGGGACACTGGTTGGTCTTAGGGTTGTTATTAACTTGGATCTGTTTGTTGCCCAGTTTATCACACAGGTAGGGCAGGTTGAAGCAACTCCTCTGTGAAACTTTATTCTACAGAAATGCACGGGTAGCAGTGGTCTGAGATTATTTTTGATAGAAACAGGTTTTACTCTCACCTATGATATGCACTGAAAACCTGATCATGGAGACTTCTCATAAAGGAGCATCTTGCTAGGGTGTACTGGGCTGCCTGCGTCTCTCTGGCTGGATATCTTTTATTTTGGTGGTTAGTCAGATGACACTTGATTGGATTACAGATGACACTTGATTGAGCTTTGTTTCATTCATTCACATAATAAAGCATTGAAAGCAGATGTTAATAGCAGCATATGCTTGTTCTACTGTTACCTGTCCAATACATTATAGGCCAAATGATTGAGGGACTGAAGGTTTGTGAAGCTACGGAGCTGAGAAGGGGTATTAGCTGTTTTTAGAAAGGCTGAGTGCTAGTAGTGGCATTGCCTGCGCTATGGAAGGGTTTTACAAGGAAAACTCAAATGTGGGTGATGAAGAAGAATCTTATTTTGGGAAATTTCTGAGCTAAATGCCTTCTAGTTGTGTCTGGTTTCTTGGTGGCAATAAAGAGGCTATGATGTGCATGCCACAGTTGTTAATGCTGTAGAGTACGATGGGATGAGAGTGTCTGCAGAAATCATCTTGATGGTAGTGGAAGAAGTTACCTGAAATCATAGAATCATGGAATCCCATGGTTGGAAAGCACCTCAAGGATCATCTGGTCCAACATTTCTGCCCAGTCCTTGGATCATCTTTGTGGCTCTTCTTTGGAAGCTCTTCAGCCTGTCCACACCTTTTTTGTACGGTGGGAACCAGAACTGAGCACAGCACTCCAAATGTGGCCTGACAAATGCTGAGCAGAGTGGGACAACAACATCTTTATCTCTGCTGGTGATGCCCTTGTTGATGTTCCTCAGCACCCTGTTGCCTTTCTCTACCGCAGCTGCCCACTGTTCACTCTTACGGAGCTTGTGTCCCCCAGACTCCCAGGTCCCTTTTCCCAGTGCTGTTCCCAGCTGGGGAGATCCCAGCCTGGGCTGTGCTCTGGGATTGTGCAAATCAGAGGACAGTGGTTTCTTGCAAAGAAACCAACTTTGACTATGAACATGCTGTGCAGGAATTGCAAGAAATGCACAAATTTGTGTGTTAGTTTATTGTACCGTTCCCTCTTTCTTCCCAATAGGTCTTGGGATTTGGAGTCATCGTGCTGAAGTGTACTGTGTAGGAGTTGTGGTTTTCAGTGGATGAACTTGCACAGTTTCTATAAGCAGTTGAGAATACCAAAACAAGAACTGCTGAACTGGCAGTTGGTTTTGTTCAATTTCCTTCTTCACACTCACGACTGCCACAGACCCCAGCACTCCTATGCTCTGCTTGTTAGGTGTGCCTCCTCATCAGGTTATCTTGTGCTAGCTGGATACAAGTTGTTTAGGTGGGGCATGTTTTAAAACATGAGCCTTCTGCTAGGAACTGATAGCGGGTGAGTTGGCATGGCAGGAGGAGTTGGACATATACCTTAGTTCACTGCTCGGTACTTGCTGAATAGTGACACCAGAGCAGGGATGATCAAGTTCTCAAACAAGGTCAGGCCTGACTCTCTCTCTCAGATGTATTCAGAGGTGGAGAGTATCAAAACCAGCTCCTGAACCGCAGAATAGGGATGAATAACCACCTGAGTTATGTGTAAATTTAATCTCATGTTTTATTTATGGCTATTTATGTGAAAATTAGGACTGTATAAAGTAAAAGTGACTGCCTTGTTCCCCTTCAGATCCACTTCAGTTCATGTGTTTGCTTGTATTGCTCATATTGACTGCCTTATCTGCAGCCAGCAAAACTGCTGCCAGCCATTTGGGCAGGTTTTTAGAGAAGTGTTGTTTTCTTTTTTTTTTTTTTTTTTTTTCCATGTTTCTGTTGGTCTTTTCAGTTAGACCTGCTTTTGGGCACGCAGAATGCAGGGTTGAATGGAGGAGGCAGACAAAATGCTGAGCTTTCAGTAATCACACTTCACCCTGGAATATTTGGGAATGTTCTTAGCCACATTATTTAAGCTGAACAAAGCCATCAGTCAGTATTTCAAGGCAGTAACCATGGCCTTGGAAGGTTAATCAAAGAAAGTGTTTCCACTATTAAGTGCTCAGGGAGTAAAGCTGTGGGCAACCTCTCAGGGGCAGCCTGTGCCAGGGCCTCACCACCCTCACAGGGAAGAATTTCTGCCTAAGATCTCATGTCAGTCTCCCCTCTGTCAGGTTAAAGCTACTTCCTGTTGTCCTGTCCCTACAGACCCTTGTCCAAAGCCTCTCTTCTAGGTCTCCTGTAGCCTCTTTAGACACTGGCAGCTGCTCTAAGGTCGTCCCGGAGCCTTCTCATCTCCAGGCTGAACAAGCCCAGCTCTCTCAGCCTGTCTCCAGAGCAGAGCTGCTCCAGCCCTCGCAGCATCTCTATGTTCTCCTATGGACTCGCTCCAACAGCTCCACATCCCTCTTGTGCTGTTGCCCCAGAGCAGGAGGCAGGACTGCAGGGGAGATCTCCACAGAGCACAGTAGAGAGGCAGAATCCTCTGCCTCAACCTGCTGCTTACGCTCTGGGGATCCAGCGCAGCACATGAGGGATTTCTGGGCTGCAAGCGTAGCCCAGAATAGATAAATGGCAAAACTCTTCATCCGACTTCTTTTTCATCCCCTACACTGTTTTGCACCTCTGCTCTTCTCCCAGCCCCCTCCAGTTGGGGTGTCAGGGAATATAGTAGATATAATAGTGCAGTGGTAACCTGATCGTGCTAGACGGCTTTTTGAGCCTTGCCTTGTAGATAGAACCAATTTTGTAGTTGCTCTTTAACCGTGTTGTGCTCTTTATGGGCTGTAAATGGTTTGTTGTGCATCTTGATCTTTCTGGTATAGGGAAGACCAGATCATGTTCTGATGCCAGCAGAAGATAGCTCATCAAATTTGTAATTTAGGAGGGTTTGTCATCTTTGTTCATTCAAGGAAGTAGGATTTTTATCTTGATGACTGTAATCTTCAGTGAGGTGCATGCTAATTTATAGTGGAATTAATTAATTGACAAATCTCCAGGTGGGTAGAACAGACCATTCCTGTTGACAAGGGTCAATAATAGCCCATGTTGCAGCCATCCAGAGCCTTCTGATTTTGTTATTTTCTCTTTATGAGTCAGTGGGTAGTGTCTTTTTATACAATTAGGTGTAGACTGTTGTTTCATGTTGTTTTGAAGGCTAGTTAGGGTGCAGTAGCTGTCAAATGGTAGGAACTGCTGACCTGGTCTGAAGACCATCATGCCAGATCAATATTGTTAAACAGGAAATTTTAGTGTTACTTTCTGCTTGTAGTCTATGATGGATCAAGAAATGCTGCTTAGCGCCCACATTCTCCTGGGTCCCCCAGATGCTTCAGGTCTTTTTAGCTGTCCTAGGAGTCTTTTTGATCTTTGGGTTGCTGTGTCCTTTTGGTCTTGCTCTCTTAGTATGAAAGGGATGCTGGGATTCCCTTTTTCTTCCCTCACTCTCTCTTTTGGATGGTTGCCACGTTTTTGGTCTTGAATGAGCCAGCTTGATCTGCTGGAAGCCAAGGTGAGAGGGAAGTCTGTGGCTGGGATGTGTGCTGTGGTGTGGTGCACTGCACCATTACCCTGGACATGTTCACTGTGATTATACAAAGACTGTGGGACCTGAGCATGTCCAGCCCTACTTTAGGAAGTTTGTTCTCCATGGGTGAAGTTTTGTTTTCTGCATATGCATTGGTCCCGTAGTGCAGTGTTTAGGCTTCTGTTGCATTCAAAGTCATTTTGCGACCTTGCAGAAGAAGTAGAAGCTGTTACAAGAATTAAAATGTTGGGGTGTTACCAGCTAGGGCTTCTTCATTTCCTGGTGTCCCTAGGTAAGTGGGTTTTAGGGACACTTTTCTTTGACATGTTCTGGGCAGATGTACAGACCCTTGGAGTTCTGCCATAAAGATGCTGTAATATGCTGAGCATGCTGTTCCCTCATCCTGTTCCTGTCCTGCAGCTGGTGGTGTGACTGTGCCTGGAAAATTGTTCCATGTCAGGACCATGCCTCCCCTATTCCCACCACCCCAAATCTGTAGCATAGGTTACTGTAGCCACTGAGCAGCTATTTCTGTAGACTGGTTATTTAAACAGGAAGATGTGTTGTAACATTAAGAGTTTGATCTGATTCTGAAGCGTGGTTGAAACGTGGAAAAAAACAAAGCTACCTCCTTGCCCTCACTCAAGCACCTGATATTTTTGCAACTTCATATGGTTTGGCATAAATGCTATGAAACAGCACAGTACAGCTGAGAGGCTGCAGCACCCCAGATGCTTCTTGGGGCAGCAGGTTTTTCCTGACCAGGCAATTAGCTTCTGAAGCTGTAGGAGCACAGGTGCTTGTTTGGCCTTCCCTTTGCTAGGGACAAATGCATGCTTTGACTGGCCTGAGCTGGTGTCTGCCAAAGGCATATCCACTGACAGAGCCAAGAGTACTGGAAGATGGTAGAGCAGTCAGTTAGAGGGTGATTCTGCTTCTGATATGGTAACGGCTTCTTCTCCATGTTTATTTCTGTCCTGTCCCTGCCTGGGATTGCTGTGCCCAGCGCACTGTAGAAGCAGCTGTCAACAGCAGCATCTACTTTTCTCTGCACCATATTCGTCTTTTCAGCCTCTGTTTAATGTACCTTCCCCTCCACTGCCACCATGCTTTGCTGCTGCAAAAGGCCATGGCTGGCTGGGAGCAGCAGCCTGTGCAGCATGGTGCATAGACATGACCCTGCCTTCAGCTGGAGCATGCTTCAGCAGCGGCCCTGGGCTCTGCACCTGTCTCCACCCTCCATATCCCATTCCCCAAGCACTGCACAAGCAGAGTTTGTACATCTGTTTTGCTGGACTTTGGATTCAATAAATGTCATTAAAATTACTTTGTTTGGTTTATTTCAGTGCGTTGACACAAGTTCCTGTCCCTCTGCAGCTAGTGTTTGTATGCTACTTGCCCAGGCATGGGCAGCCTTGGAAAGCTAGGATTGCTGGCCAGAGGAGTGGGAAGAGGAATGCCACGGGCAAAATACTGGACAAGAACAGGGAGGGAGGGAGATGAAAGGTATTTCAAAAGACAGAAGAGAGAAAGTAGGTGTGGTTAAGATCTGGAAAGAGGAAGACCCTGCGTAGAGTTTAGAGCAGGCACTAGGGTCTATCCTGAAGAATAAGCCTCCAAACTCTCCCATTACTCAGGATAAACGAGCCACAAACCATATGTACAAATCTAACTCTTTCTGAGGAACTTCCATCTGCTTTTCCTATGGCCAGATGCATACTTCCGCGCCATTGCTTACTGCTTCAGCTGTTTCAGGTTTTCCAGATTGCAGGTCAGGTCACCATGGCGCCTGTTGGGAATAAAGCCCAGGTACCAGTGACTTTGAACAAATGGACCGAGCTGCAGTGGAACATGTTTCTCCCCTAGAATGCACGTGGGTAGGGAATGGTCCATGTGTCAATGGTAATGTCCATCTGTCTGCCATCATTTCAAGCCTGGCAGGTGCCAGAGCAGGAGTCGTCTGAGGTGTCAGGCTGTAACTTACTTGAACAACCATCTTTTCTGTGATCACTGGGCCTTACACACCTGTCCTTGGCATGCAATCAGACAAGAGCTCAGCATGGATCCTGGTGTATGTTGCCTTCCCCATTCTCTTGTGCCCACTGGCAAGTCTGGCATGTTTGAACCTTGATGTGCAGGGAGATGTCAGAACCGCAGAAGTGCAGAATCAGACTGGTTTGTGTGAGAAGGGACCTTAAAGCTCACCCAGTTCCAACCCACTGCCACAGGCAGGGACACCTTCCACTAGACCACGTTGCTCCAAGTCCCATGCAGCCTGGCCTTGAATACTGCCAGGGATGGGGCAGCCACAGCTTCTCTGGGCAGCCTGTGCCAGGGCCTCAGCACCCTCACAAGGAAGAACTTCTTCCTAAGATCTCATCTCAATCTCCCCTCTTGTCAGGGTAAAGCCATTCCCCCTTTCCTGTCCCTACAGGCCTTTGTCCAAAGCTCCTCTCCAGCTTTCTTGTAGCCCTTTTAGGCAGTGGGAGCTGCTCTAAGGTCTCCTGGGGCCTTCTCTTCTCCAGGCTGAACAAGTGCAGCTCTCTCAGCCTTTCTCCAGCGTAGAAGTGCTGTGGATGCCTCAGAGCACCTTCATGGCCTCCTCTGAACTTGCTCCAGCAAGTTGTCAGTTCACTGTCTTCTCTTCACTCTGTAAAAACAGCAGCAGGCTAGAAAAGGCATAATGAAAATACTGCTCTTCATGATTTCCATTAGGGCACCTTGCATTGTCTCTGTGCAGTACATAGGCTGATGCTAACAGACACTCCCAAGGCTGAGCATCTTGTTTGTGTCCTGGTGTTCCTAGATGTGTGATGTAGCTGTGATGTCAGTTCTATTCACTGCCTGACAGAAGTTCTGTGTACATTGCTGGCACTCTTGAAATGGAAAGCTAAAATTCCATGTTATTTCCGCAGTGCACAGCAGTAAATGGTGTCCTGGCACAATAGTGCCACTTCCCTGTTGCACACTTCATCAATCTCCAGTGCTTAAGAATAAGCATGCATGAGTTGATCCTGCAACCGTGTCCTGAAATAACTCAAGTCTTTCATGCCATGTGCTCTGGAATTGTGTAATTCCGCCGTGTTCAGCAAGCAGCAGCAATGGAACTTGCTGTTCATTTTTTTTCACTGTGTGTTAGGACCTGGATACCCTGCCAAGATTGGTGTTTCTGCTTTTTCTTGTTAGCAGGCCAAACAGAACTTTGTTTTGGTGCTGAACATATAAAAATATCCTCCCAAGCCCCCCTCATGGTTTCTAGTTTTCTTTCTTCTCATTCTCTGGTCGATTGCACCATCTGAGCTATTCTGAATCTGTCTGGATGGTTGCAAATGCATGTATCTTGGATTAGGAGGTTGAAGGGTTCAATTCAAAGGGCATCATTTAAACCTCTTTCTGTTCACTAGCTGAGGTCCTACCTGCGGTGTGGTTCTGCTTGTGTATTTGCATGTGCATGTATCTTCAAAATGAGCTGTAGTGAAAACAGAAGCCTTAGGAGTTGGGAAGTTTAGGTTCTGCTTTGACTACTGCCATGGACCAGGTGGCCAAGTCCATTCTGTTCTCTGCCTCCTCTCTTTATATGATTTTGTGCTTTTGAAGAGAAGAGGAAGGAAAAGGAAGGAATGAGTGATCTGTGCTAACTGGACTCTC
The DNA here is from genome assembly GCA_009867235.2 of Psittacus erithacus. Taxonomy (NCBI): domain Eukaryota; kingdom Metazoa; phylum Chordata; class Aves; order Psittaciformes; family Psittacidae; genus Psittacus; species Psittacus erithacus. The sequence continues at coordinate 51,551 of WYDI02030530.1, forward strand.
CAGCCACTCCAGCTCACTACAGTCTATCAAGTATGGTTCTTTGGGGGTCTGTGATCTACTTCTTATAAGTAAAAAAAAACCCGCATTCTCCCATCTGGTCCAGATGTGTGACGTTTTGCAAGGAATGTGCACTTGCATTTGAGAAGTTTTAGACTTGGTCAGCTGCGCATAGGTGTGAAGTATCCGTGGCTCTAGATATTAGCTATCACCCAGAGACTGAAATGCGGTGTTACACCACATAGCCTTGTTGGACTGAGTTACTGGTCAGAAACGGTTCATTCATGAGTGATTCCAGGTTTTCCTAGAAGCAGCTGCCCAGGATAGACTGCATCAGCCCACTGGGGGTGGGAAGGTGAGAGGACCTGGAAAGGAGCTGTGGGAGTGAGTCAAGGCCAAGGCCTGCGATGGTGAGATGGCAGGTGGGAATCTGCATGGAGAGAGCGTTGTCACAAGAGTGACTGTGTTTTGGAGTGATGTCAGTAGCTTCATGGAAACATCAGTGATAAAAAGGACAATAAAGGGAAAATGCTGGGGTTAACTCAGAGAGAGCTAGGGAACAGTATAAAGAACAGCTACAGCCTGCTGTCCTTCTCCATGGTGCCACCTTCATCTTCATTCTTAAAAGAACACTGTAGATCCAGAAAAGGTTCAGCTGATGATGGTCTGAAATATTGGAAGTAGCTAAATAGTCTAGGAGTCATCAGTTTGGAAAAGGGATGATTATGGGGGATTTTGCAGAAGTCTGTATAATGATGTATGTTCTGGAGAGACTGAACTTGTAGTTTGCCGTCTTCTTGAATGCAAGAACTACAGGGTATCAGATACGAGTAGTAGGAGGCATGTTTTCATGCCGCTTGCAGTTGCACTGTGAAACTCCTTATTGCAGGATACAGTGGACAGTATGAATGTTTCCATCTGCTTAAAGGAGGATTGTACAATTTGGAAAGAAAATCCTCTGAGTACCAGGAGAGCAGAATCTCTACCTGGCTTAGTGTGTCTCTGCTAGAAGTGGTTGCATTGTTTAGTGAGAGCGTGTTACACACGTGTCCTATGCTTATGCTGTCTCACTCTTGAAGGGGTCCCTTATCTGAGTTGACCCCATCTTCTGTATGACTGACTTTCATGAGAACTTGTCTTTCAGGTCTCAACAGTGGCTTCTGGAAGTACTGGAGTACAAGTGGTGCAGGAGTTAAAATGTCCAGGCAATTTGTCAGTGTAAGTGTGGGGAAGGCATAAAGAAGTCTGAGGCAGCCCTTATTAAAGCAGTGTTAGGTTTTGTAAAGAAGGAAGCTATTGAGTAACTGGAGGCATGAGCAGTGTCGTAGGAGTCAAAGGTTATAATATCATAAACCTATTACTAGGTGGCGATAGTAATTTGTTAATAATGCAGAAAAGCCCCAAGTTTTCAGCAAGTGTTTTGTATTTGGAGAGAAGTTGGAGGACATATTTGCAAAATACGTGTGATGAGTTACTCCCCACTCTGCTGGTAATCTAAGATAATGCCAAACACTTTTGATAGGGTACGCTGTTTAAATCAATAGGCCCACATAACTTTGACCTAGAAGTATTAGAAGTGCTGATCGTTATTTTTAATTCTGAGTATTAGGAAATTCCAGGAGACTGGCTGGAGTTGGCCAGTGCTGGAATGCCCTGAATGCCGTTGCCCTCATGTTTATTCTGGGCAGAATTTTAGAAATACTGATACATTAGTTGATTAATAAATAACTAAAGGTTAGGCATATAATTAACACTGCTCAACTTATGTTCATGGTGAGTATGGTAACTTCTTGCCAACAGATATGGCTTGGTGTTTTAAGGTGACCATGGTGATTTGATAAGGCTGACAGTCTAGATTTAAAGCACTTTGTATTATGTCAGGTCCAGATTCAGCATTACACAACTTCTGAGTTGGAAAAGTTAACTCTCTATGTCATTAGCAAAGTGCTGGGTGGGCGAAATCTCTTGAACTGGTGGTATTAGTGATTCTCTGTGGAGAGTAAAATTCAGATAAGACTTTGTCCAGGCGCTGTTGCAGTACCTACCAAATCTGACACTATCCTCAAAGTGCCTGCTTGAGTGAGTCAGAGAAGACCATGGAGATGCTCTGAGGTATCCTCTGCTCTGGAGACAGGCTGAGAGACCTGGGCTTTTTCAGCCTGGAGAAGAAAAGGCTCCTAGAGACCTTAGAGCAGCTAAAAGGGCCTAAAGGGGCTACAAGAAACCTGGAGAGGGGCTTTGCACAGGGTCCTGTAGGCAAAGGGGAATGACTTCAACCTGGCAGAGGGGAGATTGGGATGAGATCTTAGGCAGAAGTTCTTCCCTGGGAGGGTGATATGGTGCTGGCACAGGTTCCCCAGAGAAGCTGTGGCTGCGCCATCCATGGCAGTGTTCAAGGCCAGGTTGGATGAGGCTTGAAGCAGCCTGGTCTAGTGGAAGGTGTCCTTGCCTGTGGCAGTGGGTTAGGACTGGGTGAGCTTTAAGGTCCTTTCCAACACAAACCACTCTGTGATTCTATGAAGCCTTACTTCAGTTGCTTGTGACTGGAGTTCATCTCATCAGTGAGTTCATCACAACCTTTGGGAGTTTGGGAGTACAGGAAGTACTAGTACTGTGAAGCATAAATCTTACAGGAGCAGGAGGACCTGGTTTTTTTTCAGTAGGATCTGTCTAGATCTCTAGGTGATGAAAACTTTTTTTTTTTTCCCCTTATATTGCAGAACCGATAATGTCACTGTTGGCTCAGGTTTTTTTCGAAATTGTCCTCCCAGTTGGGCACACTGTTGCATTTCTTCTGGTAGCCTTACCTGGTGTGTAAGATGATGTGTAAGCATCTGACTACGTAGATGTATCTGATAACAAGCTCTTTTCAAATGCTTTTTGAGGCCAGGAATGCTTTTTTTTTTCTGCAGAATGGCTCAAAGTTTGTATTTCGATTGCATTATATTAAGTAGCTTAGTAGATAGATTGATCGGAGTTATCATCTGAAGTTACCAACAGCTTCATGAGAGAAGTTCTGAGCTGATGCACATGTCACAGGTCTGGTTCTGGGGAGACTAAACAGCAATGACAACCTTCCACAGGCCAGCAGCAGGGAAAATAAAACAGATAATGGAAAAAGGCCACAGTGTTAAAACCTTGGTATTTCAGTGATACTTTTACTGAACGAAGTCTTGGCAGTGGAAATTTGACAGTAGACTCTAGAGCCCCTATCACTCCCTCCTTTGTTTTTGACAGTCCAATTTGGCATCAGTTTTGAGCTTGCTGAGAGAGCTGTCTGTTCTGCTGTCCCTGTCCTTCCTGGAAGTGTTAGGCAGGACTGGTGCTACTGTTGACAGCTTGTTTGGAGCTGGTCCAAGGGAAGATGGAGCTGACTCTTGGACATCACAGTCTGTTCCTGTGGATATGTGGGACTTAACAGAGGGAATTATTCACTGTTTCTAGTCTAGAATTTGCTAGGAGTCCTTCACACTTTTCAATGCCAAACCCTGACCAGAGGCCCAAAATCTTGGGCCATGGCATGTTTCAGTCTTGCTCCATTCCCTGAGTCTCCCATTGACATTCCTGTGGTGTGGTGCAATAAATGGAGGGCCTTGGCCATGCACCCAGTGTTTCATGCTTTTCTGAGAAACCCTGAGTCTGTAGGTCAGCTGATGAAGACACCCGAGTGCATGCAACTGAGCACCATTTTACAGGATTAAATTTGTAGTGCCCTCAGGTGGTGGTGTTGTCTTTGTAGGAAAGTCATGGCTTGCAGGAGTGTTCCAGCCCACCTTCACAGGGCTGCTCTCTGAGCTTTGCAGTGCTCAGTTTTGTTTTTGCCTTCTACTTTGCTTTCTACTTTTTAACCCCTCTCCTTGCCTGGTCTTTGCATTTTTTATCTAGTCCTTTTGCCAAGACCATTGCTCCACATTTAACAGGTTCTGCAATACCCTCAGGTTGTATATGGTCAGTGCATTCTCAAAGCACCTTCTTTTGCTTCCACTTCAGTCGGCAAGGTCTGCCTAAGGACCCAGACCTATCTGTTTAAAACACAGGTTGTTGTTATTAATGTTGTGTCTATCTTAGGCTTTTTGATAGAATCCTGTCTCTCTGTGCCATGTGGTTTTGATTGTGTAGTTCATAGGAGCACTACAAAGAGCTGGAAAGATCCTGATTCTTTTTGGAAGTCTTTTAATGACAGTGTGTTGTGCTTTCTTTAAACTCTCTGATAAGACAATTCCTCAGAACTCTATGGTGTCCCTGCTTATGGCAAGGTGGGTGGAACTGATGAGCTTTAAGGTCTCTTCCAACCCAAAACATTCTATGCTTTTGTGACTCCTCACCTGCCATAGTCTCCTGCTACATAGGAGTCTCTACCTATATGGTCTCCTAAGAGAGTCAGGGATAAGCCATCTTGAGCAGTAATGGCACCTGAAGCTGGCACAGGCATGGTTAGTAGATTCAACTAGCATTCACTGAATCACTCTCTGGCCACAGCTGTGGGAGCACTCTCCTCTGCAAGAGGGAGATGAGAGTCCTGAAAAGAGAAGACCAGTGTGTTGCCTGAAGAACACTTCCACTTTTGAAAGATGGATTAATCTCTCTTCTTTGAAGTACTTAACCCGTTTTATCTGGCATTTCTACATGTAGGAAATTCACAAAAGAATATACAAGAAAACTGGGGTAGGTCAGAACAAAACCAGGAGCTCAGCATGGTGGAATTACTGTGAGGTGTAGAAAAGGGCATGTGGGCAGGATGCTGTCCCTGACCCCAGCTGTAACCATGGCACAGTGTTACTGGCAGAAGAAATAAAATATATTTACGTTAGAATTGGCTGCTTTTAAAATTGCCAGCTGAGGGTTGTGCTGTACGATGTCCACAGAATGGGAAATGTCACCACCCAAGGGGAACACAGAAATCCTTATCAGCTGTTGGAAGGGAAATGTAAATGTGGGAATGCAAAAGGTGCCTCTGGCCATTGCGTAACTCCTGTGAGCAGACAGTGCTGCGCTTGGCTGAGAATTATTTTCTTAAATGCTTCTGCTGGAAGTTGGTATTAGTGGGAAACACAAAGTGTTTTACAGTGAGAAGCTTGTTTCACTGCAGGCAACATAAAACAGAAATAGGTTTTTAAAACAAAAAAAAAATCTTTGTCAAAATTACTATTTGCAGTATTCCTTTAATTGTTTGTCATAAGGGACAAATGAGGTTGAAACCTAATTGATGTGTTATGATTTATGATTTTTCAGGTACTGGTATGTGAAAGTTAATATTGGGATGAATCAGGAGTAGGATTAAAAATTTTGAATTTCCTCCCAGAAAATTGTGTCCTGAGGCTATCACTGCTGTGTTGCTCAGCTGAGATGGCTTCACTGCTGACTGGCTCTTTTGTCTTGTCTTGTGCAGGATGGGATAAACATTCCTATGGGTACCATGGGGATGATGGGCACTCCTTCTGCTCTTCAGGGACAGGACAGCCTTATGGCCCTACGTTCACCACTGGAGATGTGATTGGCTGCTGTGTCAACCTCATCAACAACACCTGCTTCTATACAAAAAATGGCCACAGCTTAGGTACGTAAAGAAAGGTGTTCTCAGGAGAGGGATGCTTTTGCCCTGCTCTTGCTGCTGGTTACTCTAATACTTGGCATGTGGTGTAACACTTGTCCCACGTTTGTGGAATAGGAGAGAAAAACAGCTCTGGGCAGCTGTCAGGAGTTGTAAATTGGCTGCAATACAGAAGTACTTTCAGCATGTGAAAGGATTTTTTGTGCTGCTCCATCTGTTGAAGTAGGTTAGAATTGCATTCCCAGCTTCTGCTCTTTTCCTCTGCTACTGCACAGCTGGGGGAGGTTGGATCAGATGGCAAATGGCTGGGCAACAGGGAAATAAAGAAGTGGTAAATTTAGTTAGTGTATTATTGAAATACCTAGAAAGCCACTGTGTCACTGTCTTTTCATTTTTAAAAGGGACTTGTCCGTCTGTGAGCCTTAACACATCGTCCCAGCATTCCCAAAGCTAGACATTAATTCAGCTTAAAAAGTCTTACTTTAAGCACTGACCTATGATTTGGTTCATTCTGCAGTTGTTTCAGTATTTCCCCTAAAGTTAAGGACTTCAGAACTTTGGCCAAAGGAATCTCTTACAGATGTTTTCCAGGCATCTGTCGTATCTGATTTACCTGAAATAAAAACTTGTGGCCATTTTCACTTAAAATATCTTTCACTTAGATGACATATTCTTCACCCCAGACAAATTCTTGTCTTTTTTTTTTTTGGTCACCTAAGACATGCAGTATATTTTGATAAGTTCATCTCATTTTTTGTGCTGGAATTCATTTGGTTGGGCAGGGACAAGCATTCCTTTCCTTTGTTTCTCCTTGCTGTGTCAGTTCTACTTTGTTGAATTCAAGATGAGGTAACTGGTAGAAAAATACCCCACTTAAAGCATTCAACAGAACAAAAGTTGGTTTGAGTTACTGGCTGGGCTGAAGGAAGGAGTGGGATTGGAGTTTGGTGGAGAGTGTGTAATTTCTGGTGAGCTCTTGGAAAAAGTACTGGACACCTTGGTATTGGAGAGAGACGGGCATGCTGGACAGAGTCCAGCAAAGGCCTGCCAAGATGATGAAAGGACTAGAGCATCTGTGACTGGGACAGGATTCTGCCCCTCTACTGCGCTCTGGGGAGACTCTCCCTTACAGTCCTGCCTCCTGCTCTGGGGCAATGACACAAGAGGGACGTGGAGCTGTTGGAACGAGTCCATAGGAGAACACAGAAATGCTGCAAGGGCTGGAGCAGCTCTGCTCCGGAGACAGGCTGAGGGAGCTGGACTTGTTCAGCCTGGAGAGGAGAAGGCTCCGGGGAGACCTTAGAGCAGCTGCCAGTGCCTAAAAGGGCTACAAGGAAGCTGGAGAGGGGCTTTGGACAAAGGCCTGCAGGGACAGGACAATGGGAAATGGCTTTAACCTTACAGAGGGGACGTTGAGATGAGATCTTAGGCAGAAGTTCTTCCCTGTGAGGATGGTGAGGCCCTGGCACAAGCTGCCCATAGAAGCTGTGGCTGGCCCATCTCTGTCAGTGTTCAAGGCCAGGTTGCATGGGACTTGGAGCAACGTGGTCTAGTGGAAGGTGTCCCTGCCTGTGGCAGTGGGTTGGAACTGGGTGAGCCTTAAGGTCGCTTCCAACTCAAACCACTCTGTGATTCTATGATCTGTCCACGGAGGGGAAAGGCTGAGAGAGCTGTGACTGTTCAGCTGAGAAGGCTCAGGGGGGTCTCATCAATATGTGTAGATACCTGAAGGAAGGGTGCAAAGCAGACAGCCAGGCTCTACTCAGTGGTGCCCAGTGCCAGGATGAGAGGCCGTGGGCAAAAACTGAAACACAAGAGGCTTCCTCTGAACATCAGAAGACATTTTAACTGTGAGGGTGACTGAGCATTGGCATACGTTGCCCACAGGAGTCATGAAGTCTCCTTGAAGGTTTTCAGAAGTCGTCTGACATGGTCCTGGGCAACTGGCTGTGGGTGGCCTTGCTTGGGCAGAGGAGTTGGACCAGATGATGATGCTTCCATCCTCAGCCAGTGTGTGATTCTTTGAATATAGCACGCTATCCTAGAGGTGTATCAGAGATATGGATCTGAGTTGTGGGCTTTGCACCCTCAAATCTCAAGATGAATCCTTCCTTTGAGGCAGATGCAGGACGGTCTAGTGCTCCTGCAGAAAGAACCTTTTGGGGAGAGTTGTTTTCAGTTTTCCTCTAATTTTGTACTCCCCATTTGTTTGATGGTTGCCTGGAAATGAGGCACGTGCCTTCTGAGAAGCGTTCTCAAGTCTGTGACCCTGCATTCAGCAACTAGTCCTGATGCTTTATAACAGGATAGGAGGTTTCCATTCTTTGAGCATCCTTTGAGACTTTTTTTTAACATTTTAATTCTATAAATGGTTCCTCAATCAGGATCCCAGTGGGGAGTTTCTGAGAGCTGAGTGTTTGATCTGGCTTCTTTTTTGAAATTATAACTGTTTATCAGTCAGACCATGTGTGATGCTGGGGGCGTCCTGGTGAAGACTTGTGGTTTACTACTTGGTGTGATCAGTCACTGGTGAAGACACTAGGAGTCATTTCTAGTCTGTAAGTATTAGTTAATTGCCCAAATTTCTATTACCTGAATTGTTCTAAAGTTTATTTATAATCTGTGGATGTTGCCCTTGCCAGTCAAGAACTGGGAGGACAAGCAGAGGTGTGAAAGCACCTGCTGATGGTGTTTAACAGGAACTGTTGCTTAGGAATGAGAAAAGTTCCCCTTTGAATGCTGAAATAGTTAAAAAGGTTTCATAAAATCTCTCCTTTTAGTTGCTGTCCTTAATGTTTAGTGTGTGTTTGCACAAAAGTAGTGCAGTGGCTCATGCTTGCTGTTCTCCCTTGTTGGAGGGGGTGGTTTTCCAGCTTCATTTTTCAACCTGACAGTGCTGTTGCTTTTGACTGCAAGGAAAGCATGACAGTCAGGAAGAGGCCAGGTCTTCTGTTTAATTAATACAGATTTGTTTGTTTGAAATTTAATTTCTTTTTAGTGACCAGGAGTGTGCAGAGTAGTAGAAGGGGTGTTCTAGAAATTGTCCGTTGCTCCATCCTCTGCTCTGTTCCCAAGGCTGTCCTATACCTGGGTCTCTGGGCAGATGAAGCCAAGCACAGAGCATGATTCAATGTCATTAACATACTCGAATTCTTTGCCTCATGTCCTGGACCTGGATTTTTTTTTTTTTTTTTTTGTCCCAAATGAAACAATGATCTATAAACATTTGGAGATCTTTATAGTTTTGAAGTTACCGGGTCTTTCTTTCTTGATTTTTAGTGCTTCTTTTTCTTCAAAGATGGGCTTTTGGGGTGAAAAGCTGTGTTTTCTAATGTGCCATTGAATGATCCCTTGGTGAGCAGCCTACCCCAGCAGTGAGCAATGTCAGTGGGAAGAAACAGGAAAGGAAGGGAATTAAGTTACACTATGCTTAGAGAACAGCATAAAGAGTCTTCCTCTTTGGCTTTCAGATGTATGGTACAAGACTCGAGATGTATGAGAAGATTATAGGTGGGAGACTCTTGAGAGTTCACAACTGGCTCATTCATGTACCAGCCTCTCTTTGAACTGTAGTGGCATAATGGTTGTACTCAGAGAGGAGGGATGATGTGGTTAGAGACAGCGATGGAAGTACAAGGGAGTAGCAGACTTTTTGCTGGGCAGACCTAACAACAGCTGCTGCAACATTTTACTGTCTTTTTACAAAAAAAGAAAACCTCAGCCAGGAAGACTGCTGTTAAGTGCCAGTGGTGCCACTGATAAAGGAACACAGCATTCAAGATAAGTGCTCCCTATGTGTAGGAGAGGAGTCCCATGTGCCGCAAATCAGTCTGTTACACAGCTTCTTACTGGTGCAAAACAGATAGACTTAAGAGAGGAGGTGAGGCAGGTGTCAGCAGAGGAACCAAGAGCAGATGGAGGCAGGAACAATGATTTATTTGAAAGTCTGAAGGCTTTCTGCGCTGGTGGAAGCATATCCTTGAAGATCTTGGACATTTCATGATACTTAATGCTAACCTGAGAATCTCATTTCTGGGTTGTGTAAACCCAAGGTTTACCTGGAAAGGGATGAATGTGCTATTTTTCTTGATGTTCCCTGACATAAAGCCCCTGAAGCTGTATATGTCTCCTCTTAAGGAATGAGGTCATTGTGTAATACTGCTGCAGATATCAGAAATATTCATAAGACAGTCAGGCCCTTTGTGGTGCCAGTTAGCTTGACAGCAGGGTTCCGGTGCCCTGCCTCTGGGCATTTGAATTTGTCACTTTTGGCAGAATTGCAGTAGCTTTGTCTTTCCCTAAAGATGTTATTCTCTTCACCATTTCTCTCTTCACCTTTTCAACCCTCTCCTTTTCATATGTTAATTAGATATCCCTCCTTTTGTTTTCCTTACAGTTTCTTCCATTGCTTAACTATGATCTTCCATTGTCTCCGTATTTTTCTATTTAATCAGATCCACCAGGAGCATGGTATAAGAACTGTTTTCTTGGCTACCAAATTCTGGATGTTCTTGTTGAAGCTAAGTATTGAACTCAGGAGACATCCCACAAAAACTGTTTGACATCATACATAGTCTAATTCCCTGTTCTTGAATATGCCCTGAATGTCTTCTGGCTGCTGATAAAACACTTTCAACAAGTTCTGAACAGAGTCCTAGCAGTAAAAAACATGATGTGATGTGGCTAGAAGTGGGGTGAGGGTGAATTAGGAGGGAAAGACAGAGAAATAGATAAGAGGAGGGAGACGAGTACCTAACAGGGGCTGGCAAGAAGTCTGGAGAGGTACTTTTTACAAGGACGGGTAGTGCCGGAATAAATGGGAATGGCTTTAAACTTTTATTTGACTTAGTTATTTAACAGAGTGCAAAACACACAAACACCTTAATTTAAAGGCAATGTAATAGCTTTATTTATAGAATCACAGAGTAGGTTTCACTGAGACAAGGTCCAAGCTGCCATCATGTTAATGAAACCATATTGGCTATTTATTTAGTAAAATATTCATGGGATTTTTTTCCTGATAATTTCATTTTCAGTCTGTGCTATATCAAATAGTAAATATTTCATGAAGTCACCGAGTGGTTTGGGTTGGAAGGGACCTTAAGGCTCATCCAGTTCCAACCCACTGCCACAGGCAGGGGCATCTCCCACTAGACCAGGTTACTCCAAGCCCCATCTAACCTGGCCTTGAACACTACCAGAGATGGAGCAGCCACAGCTTCTTTGGGCAACCTGTGCCAGCACGTCAGCACCCTCACGGGGAAGAACTTCTTCCTGAGATCTCATCTCAGTCTGCCCTCTGTCAGGTTAAAGCCATTTCCCATTGTCCTGTCCCTGCAGGTCCTTGTCCAAAGCCCCTCTCCAGCTTTCTTGTGGCCTCTTTAGGCACTGGAGCTGCTCTAAGGTCTCCCTTTAAGGAGCCTTCTTCTCTCCAGGCTGAACAAGCCCAGCTTTCTCAGCCTGTCTCCGGAGCAGAACTGCTCCAGCGTTCACAGCGTCTCTGTGTCCTCCTCTGGATGCACTTCAACAGCTCCACATCCCTTTTGTGTTGTTGCCCCAGAGCTGGAGGCAGGACTGCAGGGGGTCTCCCCAGAGCACAGTAAAGGGGCAGAATCTCCTCCCTTGACCTCCTGGCCTTGCAGATACAGAGTATCGTGAAACTGTGTCTGGGGGATTGCCTGATGCTAGCTAAGCATTGTCTTTTGCCACAACTCTGTCAGCCATCCTGGGCAGTGCCTGCCTTTGTCTCAGCATCTCTCTTCTGGCATGCTAAATGTAAATGAAAAGGGAAATAATACACTTCCATTTCTTCTGTTTGGGACTGTAGAAGTGTAGTTTAGAATGGAGCTATTCTTGACATACTGTTTCTCAGGTGCTCCTGGTTCCTGTTGCAAGGCTGTTCCCCAGCAGTAATGGAAAGTTTTGAATGTTCATTTTTGTCTCTCTGGCTAGTAAGAGCTAGTTATTGCCTAAACCAAAAAAGTGTTACAGTAAAACTCTGTAAAGCCAAAATGAGTCTTGAAAACAGTTCCTTCATAGTTACAAGCCGGTAAAGAGGGACAAGCAAAGAAAAGAGGAGCTGCCTTTTAGAAAATCAAATTTTTGGGGCAGATGTCAGAAACATTTAGGCTTTTCCCTGAACCTTTCTCCAGATGCAAAACCTTGCAGGGGGAGGAGTCTGGGGAGGGAAGTTAAGTCTAGATAACAACAGTTCATGAGGAGCAGAGTCAGAGCTGAGAGTTTCTGAAACACAGTAATGTTTTGTAGCGTGTTAAGGATGTAGCCAAGCAAGGAGAAAATCCTTTGTCTTTTTAATTTTAATATTTTTCCCCCCTACAGGTATAGCCTTTACAGACCTCCCTGTAAGTACACCTTTTTTCACTATTTTAACTACAGATGCAAACAAAAGGGAGGGGGAAGAGTGTGTGTGTGTGGTTGTGTTTGATGCCTTGTTAAAGAAATGGTAAAGCATTACTGAATGATGTGGATGCTTCTTTTTCTGTGACTTTGTAATCCTGTGCCTGGGTTTGTGGGATACTCACATGCCTTCTCTCATCCTTCATCACCTTTACAGGGTGAGACATCCTCTAGAGGCAGTGAGGGACCCTTCTGGAATTAAAGCTAGGATTCAAACTTCATTACAGGTCAACATCTTCCCAATGCAGATTGAACTGTGGGGAGTGTATGTGCAAAGCCATTGAGTAGTCTCTCATATGTCCCATCATCAGGCTGACTGTAGCATTCATGCTCATCACACAGGTTTTTGACATACCTTCTCACACAATGAGTAGCCAGCTCATGGAATCACTAGAGGAATGTATTTGGCATCCATGTGCGGCTGATAGTTACTCCTCTGATTCACCAACTAGTATCAGGCTACTCTTGAGTGCAGTGAAACCAGCTGAGTTACAGCAGGCAATGGCATCTAGTCAGAATGCAGGAAAGCACGGTTTTCACAGTAGGTCATGAGCAAAACCATGGTTGCTCTTTTTCGGTCTCAAGTGTTCCTAAACAAGGAGCAGATGTTTAGGAAGAGAAGATAAAACAAAGGCATACACCTATACATCCACAGCACCCATTTCCCTCACACAAAGAACTTCCTGTCCCTGAGGCTGCACTCCTGTCTTTGTAATTCATAACCCTAAGTGAATTTCCTCTGAGGAATTCCTTAGTTTTCATAACTTAGGCTTTGAAAGTGCTTATTTGCTTGGCTGACTTCTGCGCTGTGTGGAAGAAAGCTTGCTTTTCTCTGCTTGGCACCTCCTGCCAAAAAACTTATTTTGTTCCTGTAAGTTTTGTGTTGTGAGAAATAATGCATAGCATTTCCTGTTTGCCTTTGCAGTGGTATTGCCCACTTTACCAATCTCTCCTATATTCCAGCCAGTGTCTGTGCTGAAAGGTGTTCCAATTATTTAATTTGCCTTTTCACATCAGCTATCAATACAGCTTTCTCCTTGGTGCCCAGGCTCATTGAGCCCAGGGCATCCACCATACTGCTGTTTCTTGATCTCACCAGATCATCCTTACAGGGTCTCATGCTTCTCTTTGTGTCCTGTGCAGTGGAGACGCTGGTTTAGTGGTAAACTGGAAGAAGATCTGATCAGATCGTTTTGGAGATCAGCTATTCAAATGCCTTGTGATAGGGTCTCTAATGGTTGAAGAGTATCTCTCTGCCTTTTACCAGCCTGTTTGCTGAGCTGTTTTTTGTGGAAATCTCCTTCTGGCTTTTACAGCAGCAGCTCATCCATAACTTACTCTTGGCCAGGTAGGAGAACAGTGGCCCTATAGGCCTCCCTCTATTGAGAATTATCCTCTATGAGATAATTCTCTTTAAAAAGAAGGTTAGAGACACTTGAGTGGGTCATTTCACCTCCTGACTGTGGATGTGAGCAAGAACAGCAGATTTCTGCCCCAATATGGGTTTTGGATATTCCTCTTCATGTGCTAAAAGGCCCAACTGCTGTGTTCGCTGCACATGACTTCTGTCAGTCCTGTTAGCCTTTTCCAATATCATTCCCTTGAATTCCTACCTTCTTCCCTCGCCCTTGCAGGCACCTCTCTATTCCGTGTCCTTTTTTGGCCTTTTTTGCTCCCTTGGTGCTGCGTGGCTTCTTTGTTGTTCTTCCAACCAGTTCAAGTTGCTGCCTTTTCCTGAAGAAGGGAATACCAAACCAAATTATATTTGGTTCAAATATAATGACTATTGTCAGAGACTGTGGAAGTCCTGAGGTAGTACGGAATTGGAAGCTGGTGTAACTAGCAAGTGGTATTTTTCATCCGGGCTCAAATACAATGTACGTGTATAAGGTAAAGAAGAGAAAACATACATTTTATGAAAGTTATGCAGTGTAATCTGTGTTCTTCACCTGCTAAAGCCACAGTCTAAAAATTAAACTGGAAGCAGGAGCGGAAGCAGCAGCTCCGCCTCAGTGACCTTGAGGTTCTCTGCTTTGAGCAGCTTGACATACAGTTTTGGTTCTAGCTCTGTTCCATAGCTAACTCCTGAAATCCCCCAGGAAGGAGCTGCAGGAGGAAGGTTTTTACTTATATTCCAGCCAGTGTGATGAAGCTGACTGGTAGTGCATATCAGGGAGAACCTTGGCTAGTAGACCCATCAGTTTTACACCTTTTAAGCTTAAATAACTTTTAGGGTTGACATGTCCATGAGATTACACAAAGAATTAATTTGACCTTTCAAAACATTGTACCGGTGTAGAAATTGTTTCCTTGATGTGCTTATTGCAGAATTCCTCTTTTCGAGGCGAATGACGGAGACAATATTTTGCAGCGTTCACAATATTAGGAAGTTGGAATGGATACTTTCAGCTGAAAGCCACATTTTGTTTTGATAAGTTGCACACGGTGAAATGTATTTGCTTCAGCTTATTTCAGTTCCCTCTAAAGAGTCTTTGCATTTCTATGAAAATACTGTGAGGGATTAGCATAGGCCGAAATTAATGGGAAAATAACTGTTTGCAAAAAGAAGGGAATATTCCACAGAGGTATTTTTCCCTTTTTACACCAGTTTAAGTCAATCCTGGGGCCCAACTGTCTTATTTGCACAAGCTCATATAAGGTTAATCCTGCCTGGTGGTTTGCTGAAATGCAGAAAAGCGGGATGTGGAAGAGCCCAGGGTGGAATTGCAGGGGTGCAAAGGGACAAGGGGGTTAAAAACCAAGTCAAAATAAACTAGGAAGCTGTGAGCAGTTAACCAACATCAGAGGCAAGAGGTGGTCCAGATGTTACAGGGAAGGTCTGAAGAGCTTGGCAGGAGAAGCATCTGCCTGGTCAGTGGGCTCTGAGGTGATGTCTCCCTGCATCTGGCAGGGTGGTGGAGATATGTATAGTTTCCAACATCTGCTAACCAGGGAGGACATGTCTCAGATGTGAAAAATGAAATTTTAACTTGGACGTGATTTGAGAGCAGTTCAGGGTGGGCAGCTTCCCCTCAAAGATGAACACTCCCCATAGTGGTTCATATCATATATGAAAAATATGTGATATGTTGTAACTAGAGGTTTTTTACTTCCAACTTCCAGGTATTTTGGGTGTTTGATTTCTGGCTTTGGGTGTCCTTGGTTTCATAATACTAAAACCTAAGTTAATAAAGAAGTTGACATTAGGGACTGTGGAAAAGATCTGATCCCTTGTTACAGATATTTCGTTGTCAGCAAGGTTTGAAAGAGGAGAGTCTGACTTTAAACACGGCGTTTTCCTCTGGTAGCTCTTCCTATGCCATGCTGTTATTTGATTTGCACACCTCTAACCCAGTGACTTCCTTGGTGTAAGAATAGGAAAGAAGGAGGTGTGCTGAGTCAGCAATGATGCAGTCATCTTCATTTCCAGCCTCTATTTATAGATTCATGTTTTTTCCTTTGGTTTGTTTTTTTTTTTGAGATTCAATCATTTCAAAGGTAGAGGAGGTTGGTCAGGACCTTATCCAGTTGAGTTTTGAAAATCTTAGAGGACAGAAGTGCTTCAGTCTCTTTGGAAACCTGTTCCAGTCCTTGATCATCCTCACAAGGAAAAATTTCTTCCTTATATCCCATCAAAATTTCCCTCGCTGCAGCTTGTGCCCATTGTCCTTTCACTGAACACCCTTAAGAAGAATCTGTCTCCATCTTTTTTATCACATCCCTTTTGGAGTGGAAGACTTGCAGTTAGATTTTCCTTTTTATCTTCTCCAGGGTGATTCTCTCAGCCTCTTCCTATGTGCTGTGCACTCCAACCCTCTTACCCTCATAGCAGAACCCTGCTGGGCCCCATTTGTGCATTTTTCTTATCCTGGGGATGTGGATATGGGGATGGAGAACCAAGTATGGTACTGCAGATGTAGCCATGCCAGTGAAAGCAGAGAGAAATAATTGCTTCCCAAAACATGCTGGCTCCATTTTTGCCAGTGGAATTCGGATTCTGCTGAGTTCTGCTTCATTAATACATTAGTATAAAGTAAAATCCACAGCAGTGTTTCAAGGGGCAATCAGTGATGTTGCCAGTGTCTCAGGTCTCTGCAATAGTGAAAAATGAATTGAATAAATGTTCCAGATAACTGCAGGAAAATCCATGCCACTTACTATAGAAGAGGAGAGAACTTAAGCTTTCTTTAGGATGACCACCTATCCTGCAGTAGTAGATCTCGCTGATTTGACCTAGAGGGAGAGGTCTGCCCTTCTGCTGATCTAATGTCTGACATGGGTTTCACCATGAGCAAGAATCAGGCGCCTTCCAGACTCTAATTCCACTGCGGACATCCATGTGCCTTGCCCAGTGTGTGTTTTCTGACGGGGTTGATATCCAGCATGTCAGAGCAAAGTGAGAAAACCCAACACCAGTGAGTGAGTGGCATGGGAGAAATTTTTCCCTGAACCTTGCAAGCTATAGCAGATGCTCTGAAGGAGAGGATTGGTGAAGTTTGTGCTGCAAACAAAAAGTAATTTGTGCTGCAGGAAAGTAGCACGACAGTGAATGGAACATGCTTTTAGAAAATGTGGTCCAGAGTATGAGAACCAGGCACCCCTACTCTTTTTCTGATGCCATTTCTCTTTTCCCCACATTTAAGTGGCTCGAGGATTCACTTTGTATCCAGAAACTTATTCTTAAAAGAGCTTGAATTCAGAGAGCTTCTGAATAGACTTTGACTACCTATTCTCCATTAGATCATATTTGGAAGCAGAATTATTGGCTGAATTTTAGAGGTATAGTCACAGTGGTAATTTTTTCTTTTCCCCGTATTTTGGTGGTGAGTGAAAGCTTCCATTTGGATCCACAGGCTTGTTCTTAAAATGAAATTCATCTATCAGCAGTGGAATTTCTTGTGTAAATGACTTGCTGTCTTGGGACCATCAAAGACTTAACCTCAGAGCTCCATTACCAGCCATTCCCTTGTCATCAGAGTGTAAAATATTCAGAGAACAGCTGCCAAGGAATTAGAGAAATCTGTCAAAAAAAAAAAAGAAGAACACATAGATCTGTTGATTGACATAATGCACCTTCCATTTTTATTCTTCTTGTTGTTAATCTTATTCTTCTTACTACTATTATTAGCTGCTGGCTCTTGAATTTTGGTGGAAATCGCGTAGAAAACTAAGCCAGGAAGTGGACATGCCATGGGCAGCAGCCATGGCATCAATCATTGACTGCTGGGAGATTGAACCTATGGCTCTATAGTTTTATGCAGTAGTTTTCAATAACTGCCCAATAGTTGGGTTCCTTGAGAGGTCCCTAGAGGGCTGTTGCCCCTCCCTACTCCAGTACATTTTTCAACATAAAGAGCAGCATTTCTGTCTTACCAAACTGTGTAACTGGAACAGAAGGCTGGGTTTGATAGAGCATTTTTTTTCTTCCTTCCCAGTCAAATCTCTACCCTACAGTGGGTCTCCAGACTCCAGGAGAGATAGTCGATGCCAACTTTGGGCAGCAGCCATTTGTATTCGACATTGAGGACTACATGAGGGAGTGGCAAGTGAAGATTCAGAGCACCATAAAGCGGTTTCCCATAGGAGACAGACTAGGCGAGTGGCAAGCCATGCTGCAGAAGTAAGTCACTGTTTTGGTGTTCAGCTTTCTCTGTTCTGTTAGGCTGTAAATACTTTATAATGCTGATTTATGCATTCTTAGGGCAAAAAATGCCAGGCAGTGCATTTTGCTCAAGTTGGTTTACCCTCTGTTTTGTTGTTTGATAGTCTTTCCTATGTAGATTGCTGCTGTTTCAAATGTAAAAGATATATGGGAGAAGTTTTCAGCGAAAGACTGCATGAAAGCTTGTAGGAATGGGAGAAGATACACTATGAGGTGATGCACTGGGGGAAAGGGGTGGAAAGGACACCATAAAAACTCTTAACGTAGGAGAAAAGCCAGTATGTAAGTCAGCTGAATGGAGAAATGAAAGAGCCTAAACCAAAGGCTTCCAAACCCAACTTAACTGAAGACACAATTACGGCACTTTGTAAATGTATGAATATTGAATGTATTTCCAATGGCAAAAAGGAGTGAGTGGAACTTGGTGAGAACAATTAACAAGAGTTGTCAGAGGTCAAGAATATCTTCTGTCTGAAGGAAGACCCAACTGACTAAAGCTTCACAGCTTGGAAACAGGTAATTGAGGAAGGTGGACTGTAGTTTTCTGTTGTCAGTCATTCACACCATGAAGGGCATGACTAGAAAGTGATTCTTCACTGTTTCTCAAACCACAAGAATTAGAGAAAAAGCATCTTCTCACTTAAAAACATTTTTTTTTTATTCACTGAAACTGGGGGACTTGCTGCTGCAAGAAGTAGTGGGATTTTAAGTATAAGTAGATTTTTAAAGATACACATTTACGTATTCATAGTAATTCATGGAGACCAATTCTATGGGGAATTGTAATTGGGTATTGTAAGCCCCCAGGTCTGTGGCTGTTGGTTCTGTCTCTGATTACAGAGAGCTCTATGTTTCACCTTTTTGTTATATTCTTTCCCTAAACAGCTGATACTGGTCACTGTCATTCAGGAGACTTAGATGCAGTGATGATTGCATTCATGTGATCATTCTTGTTTTCTGTTAGTCTTGTGTTTAGTTATTTGCAGATAATTCAAGGCAGCCAGCAAAACCTTTGAAAAACAACTAGCAGAAGCTATTGAAAATAACAATAATACTAATATCTTTTTTTACAAAAATAAGGAACAGGAGGCCTGCCAGGGAGTTTGTAGGGCCTATAGGAAGACTGTAGTATAAAAAGAGACCTTGTGGAGGGTAAGGCCATATGCAGTTGAATTCTTTGCCTGTGTGTCCAGAAATCAGGTAGGTTGTCATTCTGGAATGCTTCTTTGTGAGGGACTTCGCAGACCCTGTGTCTGGGATTGAAGTGTCTGTCAAAGAAGCACTGGAAGAAATAGGTGAGTGAAGAAAGTCTGTGGGATCAGATATTTGCCTAGAGTCCTAATGAGACTCAAGGACAAAACAGGTGTACTTGTGGCTGTGGAACAGAGTTTCTCTCCAAGCTGCCTAGGGTCAAGAGAAGGGGAGGATGGTGTGTATGATGCCGTGTTTCATGAAGGGTTTCAGGGGAGAGTCAGGCACTGATGGGCTGAGAGAACCTTGATGTCTGACTTGGACAAATGTGTAAAAGCGCTACTGAAGTGTAGATGTGTTGGGCACATGGAGAAATACGATGTGGGTTTTTCAAAGAGGAGCCTGCAGACACGTTGATATGGTTGTTGGGCTGCTGTCTTCATCTTGGAAGTACAAAAGGCTTTTGAGAAGTTCCCTTGCTGCAAACTAAGGGGGGACTATGCAGCCAGAGGCTGATGTCCAGTGTTGATTATGAGTTGTTTAAGAGACAAAAGAGGGAATGATTGGAAAAGGGATTGTTACTTCGGGATGAAGAGACTGTAGAGAGGCTTGGATGCATACTGGTAGTGTCTGTGGTGTTGAGGATGTTAAGAAATGGATGGGAAGAAGGGGCTCTCCAGGAAGGAATGAGATCTTTTGGTTATGATGAATCATTACACAGAAATGTCAGCTCCCCCCCCTTTTTTTTTTTTTTTTTTTGTAAAAAGCAGGATAAAATAGGTAATGCAAGGATTTGTCAGGGGAAATACAGAGGCCAAAAGATAATTCTGTCACTGTGTGGATATGTGGTTCACCATTAATGTGTTGTTTTGGTTATTTCTCTCCGAAAGTATGTAATAGAAGTGAGAAAAGCATGAAAGAATACCCAAAGTGGGATATGCCTTTGCAATGAAGTGGGTGGATATGAAGTGGGTGTAAGGCAGGGAACAAATATACAGCGTCAGAGGATATGATTGTGAGGGGTAAGGCAGAAGTGTGAAGTAAATGTGTTGAATAGCCTTTAGAAGGTGATGAAGGAACAATTGTACTGCAAGAATTAAAGGACATCAGGTGGCCTTCTATAGCAAGGTGACTTGCTTAGCGGATGAGGGAAATGCTGTACATGTTGTCTACCTAAACTTTAGTAAAACTTTTGACACTGTTCTCAGCAGCATTCTGCTGAAGAAACTGGTTGCTCATGGCTTGGATGGTGTACTCTTCACTGGATAAAAAACTGGCTGGCTGGCTGAGCCCAAAGATTTTGATGACAGGTCACAAGTGGTGTTGCCTAGGGCTCAGTACTGGGACTAGTTCTGTTTAATATCTTTATCTTTTAAACCTGGTGTCATTTGCAAACTTACTGAGAAGTCACAAAGGGATCAAGTGCCCCTTCAGTAAGTTTGCAAATGGCACCAGGTTGGGTGGGAGTGTTGATCTGCTGCAGGGTAGGAAGGCTTTGCAGAGAGATCTGGACAGGCTGGGTCAATGGACTGTGGCCAGTGGTATGAGGTTCAGCAAGGCAAGTGCCAGTTCCTTCACCTGGCCCACAACAACCCGATGCAATGCTCCAGGTTTGGGGAAGAGTGGCTGAAAACTGCCTGGTGGAAAAGGGCCTGAGGGTGCTGAGTGACAGAGCTGAACATGAGCCAACTTGAGCCCAAGCAGCCAAGAACACCAGCAACATCCTGGCCCATATCAGCACCAGTGTGGCCAGCAGGGCCAGGGCAGTGATGATCCCCCTGTACTGGGCACTGGTGAGGCCGCACCCTGAATCCTGTGTTTAGTTCTGGGCCCCTCACTACAGGAGAGACATTGAGGTACTGGAGTGGGTCCAGAGATGGGCAACAGAGCTGGTGGAGGGCCTGGAGCACAGTGTGATGGAGAACTGCTGAGGGAACTGAGGGGGTTTAGTCTGGAGAAGAGGAGGCTCAGGGGGGACCTTATCACTCTCTACAACTACCTGGCAGGATGATGGAGCCAGCATGTGGCTGGTCTCTGCTCCCAAGGAACAAGCGACAGGAAAGAGAGAACAGCCCCAAGCTGCACCAAAGGAGGTTTAGACTGGATAATAGGAACAGTTTCTTCTCCAAAGGGTGGTGAGGCATTGGAACAGGCTGCCCAGGGCAGTGGTGAAGTCACTGTTCCTGGAAGTGTTCACAACCCATGCAGAGAAGGCCCTTAGTGACATGGTTTAGTAGTGCTCTTGTCAGTGCTGGGGTAAAGGTTGGACTCGATCTTAAAGGTCTTTTCCAACCTGGTTGATTCTGTGATTTTAAGTGAAGATAACCAGATGGCACATTGAGAAATAATAAAGGAAGGTTTTTTTCAAACTCTCTGCCATAAGATACCATGAAAACAGTGTGGATCCAAAAAGTGACTCAATAAGTCACTTTTCTGGAAGAAAACTGAAGGAAAATCTATCAGAGCTACGATGGAGTGAGATTCCACCAGTAGGGTAGGAGCTATCTGACTGATCATTGAAAGCTGGAAGGGAAAAGTATATTTCATGTATATTCATATATTTCATGTATATTTCATGTATTTCATTTTTTCCTAGGCATTTGCTTTTTCCAGTTAGGAAGGCCAAGTATTGGGCCACAGGGTGTTTGGCCTGACCCAGTATAGATGAGGTGTAACAACTGGCGTTGACTTTAACATTCATTTTCATTCTGATGTACTGAACTGTTGACACAGTAGGGTTATTTTGCTCTTTGCAAGACATCTTATCAGGCTTTGGAAAGACAAGGTCTGCTTTTGGAAAGCAGCCAAAGAGAAGGAAGAGTTTAATTGATATTTACATTAAAATAATTCATAGTTCCTTGTGCCCAAAAGATGTCTTGTTCAGAAAAAAGTGTGTCCTGTTTCTCTGAACACAAAAGGATCTGCAGTGGGTGAGAGCACTGGTCTGTCAGGCTTAGTTTTAGATGTTTTAGTATGTTTGGTAGCACAGTTTACTGCAGCACTTGAGTGTTTTTTCCTTTCCCTGGTAAAAACAGATGTTTTTTTGCAGCTTTGTAGAACGTTTAAATCTTTGCAGCCTCTGACTCTGGCTACTGAATTACACTGGAACAAGAGTTGCCTTTTCTCTTCCACTCCTGCCAGCCTGGATCATGGCGTTCAGTGTTTCAGCTTGGCTGAGCCAGGATGACCTGACTGCTGTGCTTGACAGCAAGAGAGATGCACTTAGGTCTGCCTGTCTGTGTTATGCCAAGGGCAAAGGGCATGTCTTGGACCAACCCTGGTCAGAAGCGCTTGCTTTTAAAGCCAATTTTAAAATCAGACACATGCTTAAAATGTTATGCCTGTCATGATTGCTGACTCATAAAATATTTCTTTCTTGTACTGAGAGTAGCCAAGTTGGGCATGAGTTTTGAGCTGTGATTTAGATCAAGAACAGCTTCATCATGAGAAACCTATTTTGATGTTTATCACTGGAAGCTTTGAAAGGCTGTGCTGGCTTTGTAGGTTTTGTTAAAATCTGGTGAGCGTTAACATTTAACCACCATATCTTGGGAAGTAGAAGTGCCTTAGAAATGGTCTGTTCAGAAAGACGGTTTGTTGTGTTTGTTTTCTACAGTGATGCTGCTTCCTCCTTCCCCCCCACCCCCCCCCAAAAAAAAATTTTAAAATACAACTTGAAAATGCGAAAATGTTTGTAAAATCAGTCCTGATGGTCTACTTGTTGTAAGTCAGCAGATAAAATATCTGTGAATGTGTGGAACTCACAAGGAGATTTTACTACCAGAGATTGAGATGTGATATCTCTATAGTATGTCACTGGATGCAGTACTAAACCCTTATTAAGTGACCCTGGACAGCAGGCATGAAATAAATAAATAGTGTGTATGAACTGGAAGTCTAACTTTTTATTATTGTCCCCCACCCCCTGTAAGGTGAATTTAGAGCCTCCCTCCTGTTTGATGAGGGATAGGTGCCTGTCTTGTAAATTTACACTTGTCTGAACCCTGGTTATGTCCTAAGCAAGCTGAGTTTGGTCACTGCAATTGCAATTTCTGTTGATTTTTTTTTTTTTTCCAGTGGATTGCCCTGTTTTACCAATGTCTCTTCATCTGTTTGTATTTTTCTATTTTCTAGTATGGTTTCATCATATTTGGTTCATCATGGGTACTGTTCAACAGCAACTGCCTTTGCCAGAATCACAGACACCACAATCCAGGAAGAACAGACCTCAATAAAGAATAGACAAAGTAAGTCTCTTGGGTAGTTGTTCCTAAAGTGTGGCACACTGGCCATGTGTTACCTGGAGGAGTCTGCAGAGGAGTGGAGTGCTATGGAAGCAGAAAAGTTACTTGATGACAGTCCAGAGCTGTCCAGAGCACAGTGCTGACTCAGCATTGCTGCCTGTAGGTCAACACAGCTTGGGGACCATTGCTGGGAGCACTTTTCCCGTCATCACTGTGTCCCTTCCACCCTCTGCCCTCTTTGCCTGAAGGACTGCCCTATTCTTTCCTTTACCTGTCTGCTGTGAGCACTGACTTGCATGCCTGACAGTGTTGAATGTGCAAAATTTCTGATCAACTTGGTTAATTTTCCTCAGTGTTGTTGAAAATTAATAGCTGAATCCTGGAAGTTATGAGGTGACTCTCAGCTTTGAGTCCAGCAGTTTCACACATCAGGCTAAAGGTAGCATCTAAGGTGCTTTCGTGGAGGTAGTGTGAAATTAGTGGAGAATAGAGTGGTTACCTTGTACTTTACCTGAACTGGGGTGACTGTGCAGTGAGATCCTTTAGGGTTTGGATTATTAGCTTTTTGGGTTATTAGTTTCATTAGCCTGCTCTTAGGCATCTAGACACATCGATCTATTCTGACTGCAGCTTCCAAAGGTAATGAGCTTTCCAGTCCCTTCACACATTTTGTTTTCATGTAAATTCTTTGCATATTGAAGATTTTGCAAACTTGTAGCCAGTGTGTTTAGCTTGCACTAGGTGAAGGATTTGCATTGACTGCCTGGTTTGGTTACTGATGTTTCCTCCAGAGTGGCTTATATCTCAGCTGGGGAAGCTCTAAGGGCTTTTGGTTCTGCAGAGTAAGGCTTTTAGCTTTCTCCTGCTGTCTGTTTGGTTTGCCTTTTTTTTCTTTTTTTTTTCTTTTTTTTTATTTTTTTGGCTTTTCTATTCCCGGGCTCAGTTTGCAGAGTCGCAGAACATTGGTGTGTTTTCTGCATTCTTCTGGCAGTTGACTACAGGCTACATCCCACTCTGTAGTTTCTGTTCCCTTTGTGAACTGTTCCTCATGTGACTGTTACGCATGGGGAGCATCATGTTCCTTTGCAGCTCACTCTCCATACATTACATGCGCTTAGCCAGCATTTAGTTTCAGCTGGGAACTCTGCTTAGTACCCACAATAACTTGTAGCTGCTGGCCGGTAGTGTTGATGGGCTTTATGCTTTCCAGGTCATGCACTGTGCAACTGAGTTCAACCTGGTGTAGGTTGGTGGTAAAGCCTTTGTAGGCATGTAAGACTGTGTAGTCTTGTTTGTCTGAAGACAAGTGATGAGGCAGATGGAGAAGCTCTGAAGCTGGGACTCAAATAAAAGGTGTAAGGAATACAGAGATGGGAAGACAAAGAGAGGGGGAAACAAAAAAGCAGTGACATCTGTGAGAGTTGCCAAACAAGGCAAAGAAGAGAGCTGTTAAAAGCAGCGAGATGTACAACAGAGAGTGAAGTGAAGGAGTGCAACACGTGTTGGCGTGAGAGCCACCTCTTTGGTTTTAGCTTTCGGCTACAATGACAAGCAGATAAACACTGAGACATGGGAGCCAAGACCAGTCATTGCACATTGTTACTTGAGGATTGCTAATATGGATTTCCAGGCTGGGCTTTCAACTGCTCATGACTTGCAAAAGTCATGGCTTGCTGTCAGAGCGCCTCACAGGTGCTCCAAAACCTTCTCTCTGTTGTTTGTAAGGAGTTCTGGAAAAACAAGGAAGTGCAATGAATTTGTAGTTTTAAGGACGCTTAGAAAAAAACCAAAAATGTGAACCTCTGTAGATCAGCAGCTTTGCTGAGTGTTCAGGGGTGGGATCTCAAGTTTAAGTCTTGCACTTGTGTCTTCTGACCCACTGAAGGAATATATGTGAGCCATGAACATCCAGGATCATAGATGGCTTCTGCCTTGTATCTTTGCACCTCCTAGAAGCATACAACTTGTTGAGCTGTTTCTAGGTTAATCAGTAGCTGATTCTTGGAGCTGGCTTACGGATGCCACATCCTTATTGCAGGCCAAATTCAGGTGTTACTCCAGTGCTTTGAAGTGGGACTTGCAGGATCCCAGTTTTGTTGGTATAACTACTTCTACTTAGAAGTAGGGATATGAGGGAAATGGCACTCTAAGAATATTCTGCTGGTCTGATGCTCAGCCATACAAACACTTTGAAGTGTGAGCCAGCCAGAGGATGTAACATGGGTGTGACCTGGGGTCTTCGCAGAATCACAGAATCATCAGGGTTGAAAGGGACCTCTGGAGATCATCCAGTCCAACCCTCTGCCAAGGCAGTGCCACCTAAAGCAGGTTACACAGGAGCCAGGCGGGTTTTGAATGTCTCCAGAGAGGGAGACTCCACTACCCCCTGGGCAGCCTGTTCCAGGGCTCTGCCACCCTCAAAGGAAGTTGTTCTTCCTCATGTTGAGGTGAAACTTCTGGATTAGTTTATGCCCCTCGTCCTCTTGGTGGGCACCACTGAAAAGAGTCTGGCACCATCCTCCTGGCACCCACCTTTAAGGTATTGATTTGCATGGATGATGATGATATAATTAACGATCCCTCTCAGTCTCCTCTTCTCTAGAGTAATCAGGCCCAGCTCCTGCAATCTCTCCTCATGAGAGAGATGCTCCAGACCCCTGATCATCCTTGTGACCCGCCCCTGGACTCTCCAGTAGCTCCTTGTCTTTCTTATACTGAGGAGCCCAGTACTGGACACAGTTCTCCGGATGTGGCCTCTCCAGAGCAGAGTCAAAGGGGAAGATCACCTCCCTTGACTGCTAGCCAGATTCCTCGCAGTGCACCCCAGCGTACTCCTGTCCCTCTTGGCTCAAGGGCACACTGCCAGCTCATAGTCAACTTACCATCTACCAACACTCTCAGGTCCTTCTCAGTTGAACTGCTCTCTAGCAGGTCAGGCCCCAGCCTATGCTGGTACTTGGAGTTCTTCCTACCCAGGTGCAGGACCTTGCACTTGCCCTTGTTGGACCTCATTAGGTTTCTCTCCAGCCTATCGAG
This sequence comes from Psittacus erithacus, assembly GCA_009867235.2. Taxonomy (NCBI): domain Eukaryota; kingdom Metazoa; phylum Chordata; class Aves; order Psittaciformes; family Psittacidae; genus Psittacus; species Psittacus erithacus. The sequence goes on from WYDI02030530.1 coordinate 77,649, forward strand.
GTCCCACTGAATGGCAGCACAGACTTCAGGTTTGTCAGCCACTGCCCCCAGCTTCATATCATCAGCAAATTTCCTGAGGCAACACTCTAGCCCTTGATCCAGGTCATTGATAAACAAGTTGAATAAGACTGAACCCAGTATTGATCCCTGGGGAACACCACTGACTACAGGCCTCCAGCTGGATTCTACTCCACTGATCATGACCCTCTGAGCTCTGCCATTCAGCCAGTTTTTGGTACACTTCACTGTCCATTCATCTAACCCATATTTCCTAAGCCTACCTACCAGGATGTTATGTGAAACAGTGTTAAAAGCCTTGCTGAAGTTGAGGTAGATAACATCCACTGCTCTCCCCTCATCAACCCATCCTGCCACGTCATCATAGAAGGCCATCAGATTGGTTAAGCAAGACTTACCCTTGGTGGATCCATGCTGACTACTCCTGATGACCTTCTTTTCTGTGTGTGATGACCTCCAAAACTGTCGTGTACTGCTTTCTTCTCTGTGGCTACATAGCTCTGGGGCTAAAGGACAAAAAGTCCTGGAGCAGCCCACCCCAGCACATGCCTACTTCTCCTTCAGATCCTTCTACTCTTGGTGTTTCTGAGCTGCTAACAGAGCCTCCCTCATTTTCACAGGCTTTTTCTCACCCTGATCCATAGTAAACAAGATGTGGTCCCCAGTTTTCCCTAGACCTTATGCAAGGTGGCAGTGGGGAGCCATGTGCCATATGTGAGACAATTCCTCTGGCCGTTCTTGTTGGCCAGTCCTGTGTGTCAATGGGTCTCCTTTTGCTTTCAGGAATACAGAAGCTAGTGTTAGCAGGCAGAGTGGGAGAGGCTATAGAAGCCACCCAGCAGCTCTATCCTGGCCTCCTAGAACATAACCCCAACCTGCTCTTCATGTTAAAGTAAGTATGAATAGCTTTATACTCCCTAATGCTGAAATGCGTAGATAAAGGAGAGAAGAAAGAGGCTGTCCAGCCATCCAGTCTGGCTGCACACCTTGGTCTGAATTCAAATTGTTTGAGATCCCTTTGGGAGCAGGTGGAGAGGACAAAGGTTCAGCCCTTTGCACAGTGCTTGTAGCAGTGTAGACCTAGCCCTGTTGTTGCTGCTCAGACCTGGTACGGCTTTGGCTCTTGGGCAAAGGTAGGTGAAATTTTAGCTCTGTGAAGGAGTTTCTTCTCCTTCGCATATGGTGTTTACTTGTCTTGTGGAGATCTTGCAACACTGGGCATGTGGCAGTCACTGTGAAGGTTCCTAGAAAGGCAGAGGTATAGAAAAGGCTGTCTGGGGAAGAGTTTAAAGGAAAAAAGAACTTATGTGTCCCAGTTCTTCCAGCTGTACACATTGGCTCTCCCCAGCCTCCTGAGACATATAAGGACAATTCTCAGTAAAGCTAAATGAGAAGTTGTCCTCACTATCCCTGGGAATATTACATTTTTTTACCCTTCTCTGTTTTCCATTGGCCACCAGTATTTCCAGGCTGATGGGATAGTGGGGGAACTATGATGTTTGTCAGATGTTTGTTTCATATCTTTTATCTGAAAAAAATACAGCCCACAATAGAATTTTGGAGTACCTGCAGAGGTGGTGGAGATGAAGGCATGCCGTGAAGGAGCAGTTTATTCTTACTACAATGGAAATAAGCTTTATTTTTAGGAATGTCTCAACATTCATTAACTTCAAAGTTGAAGTTTCTGAGCTCCTTCCTCCTATAGCATTATCAGAGCACTTGCAATACATGGGTACCAGGAGTCTGAAATGTCTTTTTGAAACCCAAGAAGTTTAACTTGTGTGCAGTTTCCAGTAGTTCTCTGCTTGGTAACTGTGGAAGCCTCGGTGCAGAGCACCCTGGCTGTCACACATCTTTTTCTCCTTCTTCCCTCCTGTGAAACCAGGTGTCGGCAGTTTGTGGAGATGGTGAACGGGACAGACAGTGAAGTCCGTTGTTTCAGTGCCCGCAGCCCCAGATCCCAGGACAGTTACCCCGGTTCCCCCAGCTTAAGTCCTAGACATGGATCAAACAACTCACACGTTCATAGTACAGGTAAGTGTGTTCTCTGTGTCTCGTAGTGAGAAAAGCAGATGTCAAAGGTGGACATGGTTATGTGTCCACCTTACCTGCTATTTTCTGTATATTATTCAATGAATGCTCCTTTCCTTTCTGATAACCAGCTGAGAGGACATATGTGATCATAGGTGTCTCTACACAGTTGCAGAATTAGTTTTGCATTAGTTATTTTCCACTGACAACTGTCTGCACAGCAGGTTTTTTCACAATAAAGAAGCTTTTGAAGGTGGCCTTATCATGCAGCCACGAGTAAAATCAGTGTTTTACTGACAGAGCTGTACGAGGAGGTCTGAAAACAAGGCCTGCTTTTGGACCTTGGAGTTTGCAAAAGAATTGCTTTTCAGTAAGAACTGAGCAGAAGATGCTGCTCAGTTCTGGCCAGCTGAGTGAAAGGTTAGGGGGTTGCCTTGCATGAGAGGATCTCCCTGCCGCATGAACTTTGCTTTGCAAGCTCTAAGCATGTGAGAAGAGAACAGTTCTGTTCCTTCAAAGACCATCTCTGGAGCATCAGCTCTTTGCAGTTAGGGAAATTAAACTTCAGGATTTGAACTGGAAAGAACAAGATAAACCAGGACACCCAAGATATGTTCCCTAGGTAATTATTAACTAAGGCTTTGAAGATGGAGTGGGCCAGGGAGTATGACCTGCAGAGCCCCTGAAAACACTCAGAGCTGCTTCACTGTGCCTTGAGCTGCTCACAGCCATATAAGTGTATTTTTTTTCAGTATTCCCACTGGTGTGCACAGGCAAACACTGAAGGGAGAGGACAAGTACTTGAATGCCTCCAAGCTGTCACTCACCTTCCTAAGCCAGTATCTTTGTTTTCCTGTATTGTTTTGTGAGGAACCCTGTGTCTGTTTTTCTGACTAGGTAGTCAGAATCATCCCATCAGTCCATAAAAGCTCTTGATAATACCTGTTTTCAGCCAGAAAATGCCTGCATCTGAAGCACAAGGCAGCACTCATATGTATGTGTCTCCATTCATGGGACATCACCTTCACAGTTCTCTCTGTCAGACCTTGTGCTTCATAGTGATCATTTCATCGGTGCATATTTCAAAGGTTAAGCAGAACTGTTGTGCACAGTCTGCTGCATCTTTATCATTAAAGTGCACAAAATTGCTCCTTGTTTGAATCTATGTGTTGTCATGATAAAAGCAGAAATAAATTCCCTAGCTATAACTGTGTGATCAGCTGATGGATTTGGATATATCACCATTTCTGAAAGAACAGCCATGCCAGGTTCCATCATCTGGCTAAGATCCTGTGGTCAGTAGTGGTTGCCTAGGGAAGAATATATGAAGGCAGAAAAACCATAATGAGGTTTTTCCAAATTATTATTTGAGACTGTAGTGATTTGCAGTTGTCTTGGTATTAAATAGTCCCCGTAAGGGTAGCCAGTCCTGTCTGAATCCATATAAAACTTGCAGTAATGACTAAGGGTTTTTGTCTTATGTCAGTGAGTTCCACAGCTTGTTAGACACCTGTTGTGAGGAGGAGCACTTGTGATTTCAAGCCTGACTCTCCTTTCAGTGATGTCTGTTCTTCTGAGGCTTGTGATTTTTAAGAGTATTGTTCTTACGTGCTGAGTGTTGTGTGAATCAAATATATGCCAAATATAAGATAGGTTGTGGAAAGCCTGCAAGTTGTTACTGCCAAGAGTTCTCATTGTTGCCCAGTTTTCACCTGTGTTTTCTTACCTTTTCTGGATAGAGGGTTTATGAGAAATACTTGGTTTTGTGAGAAGGGAGTTTGTAAACTTCTTTACAAACCATCCATGCTTCATCTTTCAAAAATAATTTCTATACCTGTGTGAGCTGTTTCTGCTCATCTTTTATTTACAGCCTGTTTTTAGAACTTCCTTCAGCTCAGATGTTACTGGTGAGCAATGGGATTCCTTCCATATGCATCTGTGTTTTCTCTAAGCCCCACTGAATTTAAGAACAATGAACCATAATTGAAGCTTTGCAGTCTTATTTCGCTTTCTTCCTTTGGGGTCTGCTCTCTTGATAAATTGCTGGCTTCACGGTATAGTGATATTGTCATTCTGGTCTCATTTTTCCTTCCTCTTGACTTACAGGAGCAGATAGTCCAACCTGTAGCAATGGAGTTGTGTCCATGAAAAGCAAACAGAGTCACAGTAAATACCCAACACTGAGTTCATCATCTTCATCTTCCTCTTCCTCCTCCCCCTCATCTGTGAACTACTCTGAGTCCAATTCTACAGATTCTACCAAATCTCAGCAGCACAGTAGCACAAGTAATCAAGAAACCAGGTATTTTTTTTCCTGAGAAGAGTGAGATGGTGGGAGAGGGCTCTTCCTGAGTCTACTTTTGGGGGATGTGTGTGTTTATGGTGTGTGGGGTGTAGGTGTAGGCTTCAGGAGGAGCCAGAAAGGCATCTGTCCTGCTTTTTTGAACAGCAGAATTATCTCCTCCCTTGACCTGCTGCTCTTGCTCTGGGGATGCAGCCCAGCACATGTAGGGGGATCTGGGCTCACATGCACACTGAAGCTGGATCATGGGGAGCTTCTCGTCACCCAGCACCTCCAAGTCCTTCTCCTAAGAGCTGCTCCGTCCAGTCTCCGTCCAGCCTGTATTTGTGTTTGGGATTGCTCTGACCCAAATGCAGGAACTTGCCCTTGCCCTTGTTGAACTTTGTGAGGTGTGCATGGACCGACCTCTGACTCTTTGTTTCTTTCACCTCAGTGACAGTGAGATGGAAATGGAGGCTGAGCATTACCCTAATGGAGTCCTGGAAAATTCATCTACCAGGATAATGAATGGCACCTACAAACATGAAGAGATCTTGCAAACAGATGAATCCAGCATGGGTAGGGCCTCAGAGGCAGGAAGGGTGAAGGGAAATAGAAAGAGTTGGTATTGAGAGTTGAATTGTAATTCGATTGTGGGAAAAAAACCACGTACCCACCCCAGTGAATGAAGTTCTCAAGATGCCTGTTTCACGGGGAAGATGAATCTGCCCTGGAACTAAACTAGGTCTGGTTTTTCATAGTCTCTCGCCAGTGTTGCTGATGTGGAGCAGGGAAAGCAGTAGGAGTCAAAGGGTTGTTCAGTGCTGGTCATTAAACCAGCTTAGAGCAGTCCTGGCACTTTTTGCCAGCTGAGTAACTGAACTGAGCTGTGCAGAGGTGGCTGATGCCCAGTCACAAAGTTCAACTTTGAACTTTGAGGTGGGAGGGAGAGGATGAAACTGGGAATTCCTCCTGTTAGAGTGGTCTTGTGGGCAGCCTGTTCTGGGAAGTTGGTGGTGTTAGCATCTCTGACTGAAAGTTTTTGGAGTCTGGAATTGGTTAGACCAGGAGTTTCTGTTTGTATGCTCTGTACTACACACACAAAGAGGAAACATGGCTGGAGCTGCAAGCTCCTGTGATTTTATCAGAAGACTTGATATGTAGCTAATCCTCAGGCATTAAAAAAACTGAGCTTAAGTTTTCCCTGTACCTAAAAAGTGCTATGAAAAAATACTACTGGCTTTTGCAGTTCAGGGATCACAGAAAGCTTCAAGTGGGATAAACTCAGAATGGAGAGCAGCTACCTGCTCCAGAAGGGGAAGGAGTTTATGGGTGTCATGTCAGAGAGCTGGTAATGGTGGGGAATGAAGGACAATTATTACTTCTCTGCCTTTTCTCTAGAAGACAGCTGCCCCCAGAGGCAGCTGTGTGGAGGGAACCATGCTGCCACAGAACGAATGATCCAGTTTGGACGTGAGCTACAGACTCTCAGCGAGCAGCTTTGCAGGGAATATGGAAAGAACACAGTGCACAAAAAGATGCTTCAGGTAAGCCTGGGCCTCGTGCTGCCTCACAGCAGTTCTGTGGGCCAGCACTGGGGTTGTGGGCTCCTTTGCAGAGCTGTGGGTATCCCCCACTTCCGCTCTTAGTGAGGAAGAGTGGGCCTGCATGGGGATCAGAGATGAAAGCTTGGTGAGCGCGCTGATCATCTAGAGGAAGTTCTCAGCACAGGACAGAAGAAACAGTTCCCACCTGCCTTCGTGGAGCAACTACATGCATGCTCTTTTCTCCAAGTGACTACCTGCTTTCCTGTGCTGGCTCCCCTGCCAGGTGGAGGGAGCACCCTTTTTAATCCACTGTCTTGATAGTCCAGTTTGGTCCCTTGCTGCCAAGAAGAAAAGGGCCCTTTCTTTTCAGGAGGTAGGCACCTATCACCTTGGTGTGATGGCAGGAGGTGCCCCAGCTGATGGACCTGATTTTCTTGTGTCTTTGCAGCCATGCATGACCTTACTGTGCCTTTCTGTTCCCTCACACAGGATGCATTCAGCTTGTTAGCTTACTCAGATCCTTGGAACTGCCCTGTTGGTCAACAGCTGGACCCAATCCAGAGGGAACCCGTGTGTGCTGCTCTTAATAGTGCTATATTGGGTAAGGCCTGGTTCCTACGTGAGTGCCACCCACTGAACATACCTCTCAAGGGCTGTCCTGTGTCAGGCAAGCCTGTGAGTGTCAGGAAAAGCTCAGAAATACTTGTACTTACCTTTTGCCTCTCTTCCTGTTGCTCGGGACTGACAGGGCAGTGATGCAGAAAGGAAAGCCTACAGAGAATGAATCCTTCTGGTGTAATCTTCTTTTCACTCACTTCCTTGGGTCTTCCTCAATGCTGCTTCCAAGGATGTTCCTTAGGATTTTCCTGCCCTGCTTATTAAAGAAGCCAAGATCTTTTTGATACATTTCCTGCCTCTCCTCCTTCTTGCTCTGAACTCACCTGAATCATTTTGCTGGCATTACCAGAGCTCTTTTCCATGCTGTTTAGGTTGGCAGAGGCTTGTCCTACCATCATCTTACTTTCTGGCAGGGAATGCAGTTGCTGTGTTGCAGTATCTCATAAGTGAAGCAGGTTTCCATAGTGCTGGATGTAAAGCAGAGGGGAGCTGGAACTCCACTTACCTTTGAGCTCATGCTGAACGTGCAGAGTTAAATGTGGGCAGAGTTTGTATTCCCTTCGAGCATTGCCTCTGTGTGTTTCCATCCTGTGCTATGCTTCTTATAGCCCAAAGGACCTGGCTGCCTGCAGTCCAGTGTTTGAATCGAGGCTGTGGTAATGATCTAGCCCTCGGAAGACACCTTGTCTAGGTCAGCTGAGGATTCCTTCTTGCATACATAGCAAACATGATGTTGGAAAGAAGCAGTGACCAGTGAGTGAGTTTGTCTAATGCTTTGACTGCTGTGTAGACTTGCATAAGTGAGAGAGATGGAGAGGTTGCCTCTCATTTGGTCCCAGTGTCTCCTGCTTTTCCTTATTCTTCTACGCTTTGATTTCTCATGCTTTGGGAGTTTTGCAGCAGGAGCTCCGTCGCCTTTTTCTTGCCCTGGCCACCACAGTAGCACTTTCTCAAAGGCTGTGGTGAGCTGTGGCTCCATGTGGGACATGTCATGGGTGGTGGGGTGTGCAGAGGAACAGTGGTGCAGAGCCACTGGTGCTCAGGAGTAGCTTCCTTCCAGAGCCAGCACTTTCTGCCAGGGGTGCTGGGCTTGATGCCTGAGTGGGACTGAGCAGGACCAAGCACAGGCAGCCTGCACGCAGCCGGTCACGTCTTCTAAACGGATTTCTGTTTTTTGCCCCACAGAATCTCAGAACGTGCCAAAGCAGCCCCCACTGATGCTTGCCCTGGGCCAGGCCTCGGAATGTTTGCGGCTTATGGCTCGCGTGGGCTTGGGCTCCTGCTCCTTTGCCAGAGTAGACGACTATTTGCACTAACCACCAGAGCAAGATGGAGTTGACATCGTTGAGTGCTGCCCTTCACCTTCCGTTGCTGCCACTCTACACCACCACCTCGTTCAGTAGCCTGACCTCCCTGCCACCAACACCCCTCTAGCACACGCACACACTGCCTGTGAACTGGTTGAGTGAGTCCCTCACTGTGTGGCTATTCCCAACCCCAGGAACGACTGGGAGATCTTACCTGTCTCTGTGCCATTGCTGTGGCTCTAGCGGCACTCAGTATTTTGCTGGTTTTTCTAATGTAGCACCTTCCAATGTAGGGATTTCTCTTTTTATTTGAGTTGTTTCTCATGGATCCACCAATATTGTATCTGGAGAGTTTTGCTGAGCTAGTGTCTGCTGATTTACTGAGGAAACTCATCAAGTTACTGACAGCTTGTTCTTTTCTTCCCTTCTTCCTCCATCATGCACATACAGCATCATCTTGTGTGCTAGTTATCTGAACTCTTCTCACAGTGGCAGCTCAGAGGGAATTTTTTATTTTGCTTGAATCCTGTTTATTAAAAAGGTCTCTTACACCTCCACAAAGTCATTGATGTATTTATTGCCCACAGACTCAGTTGCAGCCATACACATCATACAACCCTTCAGGAGATCTAGTGAGGTACGTCCTGTCATGCGCTAATGATGAAAAGTGGAGGAGCTTGGTCCTTTGTGGTGCATGCCTCTCTTAAGAGCACAAGGCTCTCAAATGCTTGTCTTTGTGAGTGGAAAGGTTAGAAGACTTGACATTGCCTCTGTTAGTGGCTGAACTGTAGCAGCATCTTACAGCCCTGAGAAAGGGGTAAATCAAGCTCTCAGAGCAATAAGAAGGACAAGATTGATAAACATGAAGTTATCTGCTGTTGTTGGTAGAAGCAGGTAGTTGGCCTCCAGGAAACATCCATGGATGCTGTCAGTTGAGCTGTCAGTTTTGGCGTAAAATCAGAACCTCCTGTTTTTCTCTGTATGGGGGAGCTCTGTCACTAAAATTCAGTAGTAATAGTACTTGCTTCTCTCCAGGTAACACTGATCTAGATGTGTACTTTTAAATTTGGAAGTGTCTTGGGAACAGTAAGCTGACCTGTGCTCACCCTTGCAGGTGGCACATGCTGAGATCAGGCTGTGGTTTAAATTAGTGCCAACTTTGTCAGGTCTGAGCCATTCAAAAGGAAGCAGCAACATTTCTTTATGGAGTGCTAAGAAAATTATTCTAGTTTCAGACCAAAGCAAGGATCTGTACATGAGTAACCTCCAGGTAAGGCGGATTTATGTGTCCCTCTGCAGTATGTATCAAGCCCAGGGACTTGAGTGCTACTGAGCTTCTGGCATTCAAATCTTCTGCCTGTAAGTGTTTCTGAGCATGTACTTTTAAGTGGTGAGGCTGTGTAGCAGGACCGTGTGCTTTGCGTCCACTGATACAGCCTTGAGAGACTTCAGGTTCAGTCTGGCTGTGCAGGAGGAAGTATAATTCTGCACCGTATGAGTTTTAGGTCAGTAGCTCTGGGGAGGACGCAGGGGTGCTGAGACCCAACATGTATTTTACTGCTGTTTATGAATTATTTTTTTTTTGAAAGGTCAGTGAAAGATGAAGAGATTCTGTTGAAGTTTGCCCTAAAAATGGAGGTTAGCCAGTGCCAGGGCTTCACAGCCAGAGAGCTTGTGTGCTGCTGAAGAAGGGATAGTGCTGTGTGATCTCTGCAGAGCGCTAAGGATTTTCTGCATTTGCAGGCTTGGTTTGCAGCTGGAACATGAGGTCTGAAACCAAGGTAGAGTAGGAACCAGCTGTCCCCTACACCGCAGAAGGCAACTGTGGCAATGAATGTTCAGATGGTGTTGGAGGTGGTTGGGAATGCATATTTAATACATAATGAATACCTTTTAGTGAAGGTATATGATGTGTAAAGGCAGTGCTTGGGCAATGATGGCCTAAGAAAATGGGCAACATGAGGTTTAGAGATGGAGGAGAGATTTTTATTAGATCAACTCAGCTGAAAAAATGGAGGAATTCTGTGTACTACAGCTTTTCTTCTAGACACACAGGAGCAGAGAACTGCACCATGCAGAATTTAACTTAATTTGGGGCTTCTGGGAACAGCTGATGTGGCTGGAAGCTCCACTACTGATTCTCAACTCTGCTGGTTGTCCCAGAGAGGGCTGTTACCCAGCTCGCAGTCCTTCCCTGGCTGCAGTTGCGAGAGACACTTAACTCCTTTCTGAAGCCCTTGTGTGCCTGTGCTGAACCTGAGGCAGCATGTGAACTTGTCTTGGTGAGAGATTCTTCTGCAGGCTCTCCATTTCTTAGACACAGGCTTAAGGCATGCTGAGGGGCTGATTGTGTGTACTTAGGCTGGAAATACCATAGTTACCTGGCTTTGCCTTTCACATTTGGCGACTTCCTCTGTTGTTGGTCACCATTCAGCTTGCTGCTGTCTGGCTGCAGTCAGGCCTCTCTCTCATCTTTGTAACAACACAATCTTTATCTCTCTCTGAGCTTTTTTGTTCCTTTTGGTGGTTTCTTTAAGCCAAGTCTCTATCATGTGTTATTAATGCCTCAGTCTCACAGCAAAGCTGTACTGACTATCCTAGAGCATTTTATTTTGCATTGTTTTTCTTTTCTCTACAAAACCCCCAAGAGATGCTCCTAGATAAAGCATTATTCTGGTGCCAAGAAATTCTGGTGTGATGAGATGGTCTGTCTGGCTTCTTATGGAGAGCATCCCTGTGGTAGAAGCCATCTTGCTCTTGTGTCAGGGTTAGTGTTGAGGGCTCACACTCACACTAACTGTCAGTGTCCCTCACTGCCATGAATGATGTGCAGCACTGATAATGGCAGCAGATCCCTGTAGGTGATCTACAGGGAAAGAGCTACAGAGAAAGATGTACGGGAAAAGCAGTGATGCTTTCCGCGTCTTGCAGTCAAAGCAGTAATGGCAGCTTGAGTTGTTCTTCTTTTTCTGCTTGACCCAGTTCCTGACCAACCTCAGTACTGTAACCAACACCCATCGCTGCTGCCAGCTTCTCTTGCCTGCTCTTGTACCTGCTGTCCTGATTCTGGTTTTTGAGGAGTGTAAAGGCTTTTCTGCTGTGACGTATCTGTTACCTGTTACTTGTTTGGGTTTTTTTATTTCAAGTGTTCTTGTGGTTTCTCTAGTGGTTTCTCGTTGTGCTCAGATTCTGACTAACGCAGCCATGACTCCATATGGGGATGTGTAAGTGTGTTTGTGGTGTGTGGGGTGTAGGTGTAGGCCTCAGCCTACCATGGGTTTCTAGGCAGTATGTCTGATGTGGCTTTCCTAGACTATTTTTCAAAGCCTTTTGGTATTTAAATGTCCCTGGCTGCTCCTTGATGGTTCATGTCAGCTGAGACTTGGTTTGAATTCTTGCAGTCATTTAAAAAAAAACAAACAGAACTGAACTGAATTGAGGTTTTTAACTTTAATTGTGGTTGTCCATCTAACCAAAAGCTGTGTGCAGTTTAAAAAATTACTTTTTTAAAGTGATCTGGGATTTGTTATTCCAGATGCTTCATTCTTTGCTCAGAAACAGGTCTTAGAATCATAGAATAGTAAGACCAGGGGCCTTGAGCAAACTGGTCTAGTGGAATATCATCCAATTCCAACCCTCCTGCCACAGGCAGGAGCACCTTCCACTAGACCAGGTTGCTCAAGGCCCATCCAGCCTGGCCTAAGAACACCCCAGCTGAGACTCTGCTTCATCTGGGCAATCCCTCACAATGTGACTTCTCCAAACAGCCCTTCAGTAAAGCCATGCAAATGATTGAGTAGCCCCTCGCAGAAACTGCTGGCTTCCCATTTCTAGGTGAGAAGGACAAGGTCTCAGCTGTGCCCTGTTTTATCATATAATGAATCACAGACTGGTTTGGGTTAGAGGGGACCCTAAGGATCATCTAGTTCCAACAACCCTGCCATGGGCAGGGATACATTATAATGTTGACACCTGTGTTGCTCTCTACTGGGCTGGACTTCAGATTTTAGAAAAAGGTTTTCCAAACTACAGCCAAACACTGCTCATGTTTCTCATCATGCAGTCCCAAGTGAGGCTTTAAAGCTATGGCATACTTCGCAGGACATGAAATGCTGCAGCTATAAACAACTAAACCTATTCTAGCTGTTCTGAGTCTGCACATTCAGGGGGTCTCTGCTCTCCACTAATCAGTCCAGAGTTAGCACCAAATAGCTGGAGGCTACACAGTGGCAAGCACGCTCCAGCTATGTGTAGTGGACTGGTGGGTCCTGGAGTAACCATTTGACTTGATCTTAAAAAGTCTTTTCTAACCTTGTTGGTTCTATGATTCTACATACTCTGGACACCAACCACTCTACCAGTCTTCTTCCAATGCTACATTGCAGCAAGGGCCTCTTAGAAGGATAATGTTTCAGAGGGACTTAGTGAAAACCTGCTTTTAAGGGTGTTGAACTGCAGCCCTGCACATCATGGGCTTTGGTTTTGATCCTCATTCCCTACCTTGTGAAGCGGCCCTTTGAAAACAACATTTTGGGAACTCCAGACTTGGAGCCTTGGTTAAAGTGTTCTTTGGGGGTTCTGTGTAGAGAGCTTCATGGAGCTGAATTACATCACAAGGCTTTTTTCCTCACAGACAAGGGTTCATGCTGTCCCTATAAGCAGTGAGTGCAGTCATATCAACAGTAACATGGGAGAACTTCAGAGTGATTGATTCAGGAGGTGGATGCATTGGAGTAGCTGGGAAAACTGCTTCTGGGAGGTGTATCCGCCTCATATGCCTTGTATTCCAGTTCTGACCATCTTAGTGACCTCTGCTGGATGCATTCCCGGGCAATTTCTCCTGTACCAAGGGAGCCAAATTTGTTTCTCTTGTTTCTCTTAGAACCATCTTGTTCTGAATGACTCCTCTTGTGGTTCCATGATCCTATCCTAGCAGGTATTTAACAAAAGATGATTCAAGACTTGCAGGGTTGAGTGAACTCTCAGGCTCTCCTGTGAGCAGGCAGGGCAACAGTCTGTTTCCCATCTAACCTTAGATGTACTCTCAGAGCCAGCTTGTTTGGGGAAAGCTTCTCACTGCTCTGAGCTCTCCTTTCTTGCTCCTTTGCCTTGCACAATCCCAGTGTTCTCTCATCTGTGTGACTACCAGAATTGGTATTTGTAGTGTTTGGTGCCGCGGAAACTGCTTTGAGACCAGGGTCAACGCTGCAGCTCGTGCCTACAGCATCTTCGTTGAGCATGGACTCCACCTACTCTTCCTGGGCTTCTTTCTGCTGCAGTGGCCTGAATGGCAGATCTGTGTGTGATCATCCCTTTTTGTCACAGTACAGGAACCTGCTGGCCTGCCGCTCAGCTGGCTGTAGCACTTCTGCTGTTCTTTTGGAGTTGGTTAGGAATTGAGCCTTTCTGTGTGGCCAGCAGCATGGAAAGTAAGCTCCAAAGTAAGCACCAAGTATGTGATGTCCAGCTGTTTGGGAGAGTTTGTCCAATGGCTGCTCTCCCTCCCTTGCAGCCCCCCCACATGTACCAGAACTGTATCTCATTGCCGTGGGACACAGTGGAAGGTGTGTGGTTACCAGTCCTATAGAATCATAGAATGGTTAGGGTTAGAAAGGACCTTGAGATCATCTAGTTCCAAGCCCCCTGCCATGGTTAGGGACATCTCGCACTGAACCATGTCAGCCAAGACTCCATCCAACCTGGCCTGGAACACTGCCAGGGATGGAGCATCCACAACTTCCTTGGGCAACCATTCCAGTCTCTCACCACACTCACAGTAAAGAACTTCCTCCTTATATGTAACCTAAACTTTCCAAAGTTTTCACCTGTTACCCATTGTCCTATCGCTAGAGTCCCTAATGAAGAGTCCCTCCCCAGCATCTTTGTAGGCCCCCTTCGGATACTGGAAGGCTGCTATGAGGTCTCCACGCAGCCTTCTCTTCTCCAGGCTGAACAGCCCCAACTTTCTCAG
>WYDI02030532.1:0-17877 GCA_009867235.2 Psittacus erithacus
CCCTGCCCATGGCAGGGGGGTTGGAACTAGATGATCTTAAGGTTCTTTCCAACCCTAACTATTCTATGATTCTATGACCTGTATGATATAGTGTGTTTCAATCCTTTTTATTTCTCATGGACAGTAATCACCAAAATAATCTCATTGCTTCAAGGAAAACCAGGGCAGATCAGAAAGACAGTAACAGCATAAAGATGCACTGTTGACAATGTAATCTGAAAAAGAACTGAGAAAATTTTCTTAAGTCAAAGAAATAGGACTTGCTTTTGTCACTGTATCATGATCTCATCAAACACACAAAAGCTTTCTCAAGAGTACTTTTATCCTTTTGAGTGTTTACAGTGAGAATCTGTCCTAAAAATATTGAGTCAAAGCATCTCGTGAATATCTAGAGTATTTCAGCCTGATATGTATTTGAAAGTGTGGAGAACAGGGTGATATCTCTCTTGTATGGCTGAAGAGTCTCCTCCTAAATTCTCTAGATTTGCACAATTGCAATACACTCTTATAAACCACTGTTCTACTAGAAAGGAGATGAGAAGAGGCACAAGCACATCAAGGGGGATTGCATAAGATTGAAATAAAAAAATAAATTGTGGGTTTTTTCTCTTCATACAAGTTAGGGAAAACTGCCATACCGAATGAGAATGATTATATATGCTTATGAACAACAAAATACAACCTATTGTCTCTAAAGATGTTTCAGAAGAACAGCCTCATCTTCCAGCACTAATTTAGCATACAGATTCATTTTCTTAGTCTGTATGAGCATCAAAGTGACATAAAATTATTTTTTATTAAGCTGGGGTTTTCCTCATTTTGAATACAAAAGCTTAGAATTTTAGTGGGGCTCCATTTTGGTTAGTTGTCTCTTATTTACTAGAAACTCAACTGACTGCAAGTATTCAGCAAAAAAAGATTGAATCATATGTTAAAAGTTAAGTCAATTTAATTAAATCTGAAGTCAGGTTATGAAGTAATTTAATTCTGAATATACATTATTAAAATATTACCAACAGTGTCTTTGATTGGCATCAATATTATCACTTTAAATTAGTAACAGACTGGGTGAAGAAAAAGATAAATACAACTCTTGTCACATCTATAACATGACTCTCAGTCAGCTGAACACTAATTAGGAAATGAAAACAAATAGAGGTCTAATATAAGCCCAGTCCAAACAATGAAGAAGGAAGAAAAATCCCAGCAATAGACCTGTCAAGCAGATGACAAAATATTGCTTGATATAGCTGTAGTTTGAGATAAAATCAAATCAACCGCAAAACAATAGGAAATCTGAGATGGAGTTTATCCCCTCAGACTGAAGTATTGATTGAATTAGCTATACAAGGCAATTGTTTGAGGATGGGGAGAGAATCGTAACACTCTATAGTGTATGAATGAGCAATCGAAACATAAATGAAAGTAAGCAGCAAATGAATTCCTGAAAAGGGCAGATTAAACATCATATGGAAATTTGCACAATACAGCTCTCTCACCAGTTTTCCAGGCCACACTAAACAATGGAACAACCCCCTTTTAGACATAAAGATGCTCCTGAATCACAAAAATACAATAAACTCTCTGGTTATTAATCCTGAATCCTTTGTTTTTCTTCCGCTTACTCGTTGTGTTGAAGGAAGCTTCAGCGCTTTCTATGATGGCACAGTGAATGAGACATGAAGCCAGCAGCAAATCTCACGGACTTTTCCCAATCAAGATTATGTGTTTCATAGGCTTTCACCAGTTTCCAGTTAGAGAAAATGCTATAACTTGCTTTTAGTCATGCTTTTGGAAAGCTTAAATTATGAATTTCTGAGTAAGTTTACTTATTGCAGTTTTATTTCCCCACTGTCTGTCTAGCTCACAAAATAAGTTTGAAATAACATACACGTCTTCCTGTGTTAATGACACTAAAAAGGATGTTATATTTAAGGTATCAGGAAAACAATGATAAAAAAAAATTCTGTATTCTTCCTTATTTGTTTCAGACGGACTTTCTGCTACAATTTATCTGTTAATAGCATACTTAAGTTTTGTGGTTTTGTTGTGGGTTTTTTGTTTTGTTTTGTTCTGTTTTGTTTTGGTTTTTTTGTTGTGTGTTTTTTTTTTTTTTTCTGAAAAGTTTATTGCCTGTTGCTTCAGGAATTATAGCTAGATATAACTGGGTTGGATTAAAGTTACAAATCTACTGCTGTTACTGGCTGGTGGAACTATTGTCTTCACTTTTATAGTCCCTGCTCAATTGGTTTTGGACTATTAGTGCTTTGTTGGAGAAGTTCCATGATTTCCAAGGTTGTCTAGAGTTCATGAATGTATGTTTTCCTGTAACAAACTCCTTAATTGGCCTTTTAGTTAAAATGATCAAGGACTTTTCTGATGCAGAGGCACATATGACCCAGAAAAAACTTTCGAAAAGGCTGCAGATATAGTGCATATTAACAGCAGGTGTACTAACTAATGAGAAAATGTATTTATTTAATGAGTGTTACACACTAATCATGTGGTAATCAAAAACTCTTCTGACACTATAAAGACAAGCTATCACAAACCCAAATGAAACATCAGCTGCCTTAACTAGAAACTGAGTAACATCTGGATTAGTGTACAGGGAAACCTGATGCCTTTGAGGATTTGCCTTGATGAGGATAATATTGAGATTGCCTTCATATTAGTATTATTTTTGTACCACCAACAATGTGTGATGCCAATGGCATTACAGAGCACACTTGAATGAAGGCAAGCTGCAAAATTTTCAAAAGCCTATCTCCACATTTTAGAGATATTTATGTCTGCAGAAAAGCTTCCATATTTATTTCCCTAGTAATCCACTTAATGAAATAGCATTCGAGAAGCTAAGAAGCATGATCTGCTTTGAGAACCAAACCTGGAAATGCTTAGTCAGTTATTCAGACTGCAAGTTGAAATATCCATCTCAGCAGCTAAGGGTGAAATACGCCTGACTACTCACAAACCAACAGAGTTGTGCAAGTGCCTTTTGGTGAGCATTTCTATAATGTGCCTGGCAGATTTAACTTACTTCTGCATTATTTCCAAATGTCCATTATGATCTAAATCTACAACTCTTCTTTACTTCTCTGTCTCCTGCTTGCACAGAAAAACAGCCCTTTTCTGCTCATTTTTTCTTCTCCCTGCTGTCATCCATGCCATCTTCTCTGACCACCTGGCATACTGCTCCACCGGTTTTACCCATTGAATTTAGTTGTAGCACTTTGCTCTTGGCTTTCACATACTTCTGATTTGATCAAGTAGAAATTGCTCCAGTTTGGCCTTTCTTCAGGTTTGGATTCTTCCCCCTGGTCAACTCAGCTGACTGCCTGTACTGACTGCCTTCTTCTGTCTATGTTCCTCATTGCTGCACCTGTCCTGGCATCATCTGACCTCTCTGTATCCCCATCACTCCTATCTTCTCTGGCTTTTGGGGCTTTCAAGCTTTTCAGCTTTTACTCTTTCTCCTGCTTCTGAGGAGAATCTGCCTCTGGCTATTTTTATTTATTTTACCTTCTCCTGCATGACTTTTTTAGGAGAGCTACATGGAGATTGGAAGTAGAAGCAAATCAGTAACATGTGAGTGCTCTCTCAAAGGAAATACTGGTTGATCATTTTGCATTAGCTCCCATGTATTGTTGATAGAGATTGAAAAAAAGACAACTGAAAACTATGCTGCTTTTCCATTTGTTGATGCAAGTAACACTATGAAATTTTCTCCTAGGAGATAATGGGTCTTCCACTCATACACTCCAGACCACAGCTCATTTCTGTAGGGACAGTATCTCCTGAAGCCTTAAGTTTGGCATCAAGAGCAGTAGCACTTGTGTTTTGAAGAGTCCAAAGGGATGAATAGTGTGGCAGAATGTGTGTTATAATTTCTGCTAAAAAGTTATCTCTTCATGGGCAGTAGAATGGTTTTCATGCAAAGCATACATAGGGTTTTAAATGACAGATAACCGTGCTACTTTTTCACCTCTTACTTGTGTCTACTACCTTTTACTTTAAGCACAAATATGGAGATGTTGCACGTGTTTTCTAGAGCCATGGTTTGGTAATGCTCAGCCTTGGCCTAGTGCCATTGCAATGGTATGCTCTTTAATATATGCATAGCAGCTTCTTGAGCACTCCTCATGTTGATGAAAATATAAAGAAAACTGAATGGAATAAATAATAAATGTGCATTTTAAACTGATTAGATTTTGGGAATTATCCAGCAACATACACTCTTTTGCCTATGGATTAGAGCAAGTGCTCCGAGGAGAGAGGTGGTGATGGCCAAAAGATGTATGGAGCAGAGTACGCCCTGCTCCTAGGCAACGTTAGGTGAAGAGAAATATATTGAATCTGCAGTGAATTTTCCAGCTGAAGAAGGAAATGTGGCAAGGGACAAAAAAGTGCAAAAACTGCGCTGAAATCCTCTGCCTGACACTGGCCTCCACTGCAGGCTAGAAATATTCCTCAGTGTTTCCAAAAGATTTGTTGTTTTATTTCTCTTGTACTCTAGTATTCTGTTCTTCAACATACAGAACCAATGTTGTGCTGAGTGCACTCAATTGGAGGCAAAACCAAACAAATAGACTGACTGTAATAACCCTTCTACTCCCTACAAACCCCTACTCATTTCTGCACTCAGAGCGGTAAGACATCACTAGGATTATAGGCACCACTTCCTCAGCTGGCTTGTTTAAGAAGATGCCAGAGAAACAGACCTATACTTTGCTACTTGGAAAAAGATGAAGTAGTATTGTGCTGGGGAATGTGTGAGTAAAAACATGTGTATGAAGTAGCTCAAAAGAGAAAAAAATTATCTGTTTCTGTAAGGGATTGTGCTCAGCAAACTGATTTCAGGAGCTTTATTATCAAATAGAGTTTAGTCCCAGAAGGGCAAAGCTTAGTTGGTCTGATTTTAAAATCTTTCTTAAAAGTAACCTGGAGAAAATTTCAGCTGTATTCTGATATTCCTAAGTGAAAGAAATAATGGCCTACTTCATGCAAATTTCTATTTAAATCTATGGATATGCTGGAGGGGTAAATTGCTGCTAACCTGAGATCATGGTTTAGAATCTGGCTTGTTGAAGACAGCCTTTGTCTTAAAAAAGTGCTGCTGGGGGGAGAAGGGAAGACATGGGTCAGGAAGCAAGGTGGAAAGGTCAGTTCTTGGACTTTTTTCTTTCAATAGTTCTAAAGAGCATAGAGTTTAGAGTAAATATGAATCTTTTCTGGTGGCCAGGATTCCACATAACTGGGGTAATTTAACTTATTACATTTTTCACAGTTGACTTCTTTTTTAAACAAACAAACAGAAAAATAAGGTTTGGTGGTTGGCTTGGTTTTGGGTTTTGTTTGGTTGCTGGATTTTTCTATTTTGTATTTTTTATTTTTATTTTTTAATTTTCACTGTGCATGTGGTTTGCAACTCACTGATTCAGAAAAGCCATATTTACAGGAACTAGACTGTTGCTTGGACTACTTCTGATTCAGGTTTCATTTCAGATAGCATAAATCAAAGCACTTGTACAGAGTCCAGAGGAATTGTGTCAGAAAAAAGTCTTTCAGGCTTAAAGCTTTCACAGCGTGGCTGTGAGATGGTGCTAATGATATTTCAAGAATGGAAATTACAAAAATCTTAGATGGAACAATTCTGTGAGGTGTCAGTCGTCATCTTGTAGAAAACAGTTGGATTTGTTTTCTAGAACATTTCATATATTTGATTTGGAAGCTTTTAAAAAATGTTAGAATTTGCTATGCAACTTCCTACTCCTGATCCTCTAATAATGAGACTGTATTACAATATACCACAGAGCACTGTTGTGGTAAAGTTCTTGGCTACATGAGCTTTCTCTCTTGTAAGATAATATCAGAATCAGGAAAATGTGCTTGTATTTGATTCGTTTAGAAGTTCAAACAAGCACATTACTTCAATCTTGGCATTATTTAACAGGAAGAAGGTCACATTTTAACAGCCAATTCTTGCAGCAGAACTTTGCAGCATGTTGTAATGAGTCACTTTCAAAGGGCAGGGTTGGTGTTCTAGCAAAATCTTGCATTCTCGGAGATGTGCAAAAGGCTAACGCACATTATAAGGGCCATGCTTGCTTTTTGTTTACTAATTTGATCTTTTTTAAATGAGAAAATCAAAATCTTCTTGTTACTGTAGCTCTTTTTCATACCTGTTGCTTTGTTTCTTCATTAAATAGGCACTATCCATTGACTGCTGTAGTTTCTGAGACACTACCAAGCTGATCTCCAACTTCAATATGATCTATTGGGACAATTTTTTTTATATGTCAGAATTCTTCTTTCACCAAATCACATCCTGTCCACAGACAATCTTTCCAATTAAGAATTACATCTGAACTGCCACTTACATGGTTCATTTGTTTTCACTGCATAAAATCATAGCAGCTGGAAAAAAGAAACAGGTTTGGTTTTGTTAGAAATATTTCTCACAGAGAAATGCATTATTTCAGGCTGGAAGGGACTTCTGGGGATGATGTTTTGCAACCCCTCTGCTCAAGCAAGGTGACCTAGTGCCAGTTGTCCAGGACCACATCTAGACTGCTAGTCACTGCTCCCCCTCTCCCTCCCCCATTCTGGTATTGGAAAAATACCTTTTATTGACCTTCCATTAGGGAAACCAACATTTCTATGCTTAGTTTTAGGTACTGATTTTGGGACTTACATCTAATGAAAGACCAGACATCTCTCACATAGAAAAGTTAAGTTCCTGGCATTTTATACGAACTCTCATTACAGAGAGAGACATAGTACATGCGGCAGGGAGCGAGAGGGAAGGAAGATGGGAACTCCACCAGTGCTTTTAAAAGGAAAAGATAGAATGGTTAGGACCTGGCAGCAAAAGGCCTGGAAGAGCCTCAGCATCCCCTTTTATTGCTCAGATAACTAGGCCTAACAATTTGGGGATTTTTATGCCTCAGAAGCGAGGGGGACTCAGATTCATCCCTTGTGAGCTGGCTGCATTGGCCAGGCTGTGCCTTTCCTGGCAGTCTGTGAAGCCTGAACATTTTCAGCTGGGCAGGATCCCTCGGAGGTTTCAGACCAAAATCAGCCTGTTGGCATGGCCTCTGTAGATGTGTCAATGAGTCTTTCTTAATCACTGAGATTTTTTTCTCCGTCCCTCTCCCCTTCCTGTAGGCCAGCTAGCTTCTTTCTGGCTGCTGCTGACTAATTTTTGACTGTTATTTTTCTTTTTTTTTTTTTTTCTTAATACTATTATTCTGTTAGTATTTTTAATTGCATTAACTTTATATAAATCAGCTTTTGTTCAGTAGGAGTGAGACTTCTGAAAACATTGCTTCGATTGAACAGAAGTTAAATGAAGCAAGAAGAGCATTTTGAAGGTGCAGTTTGGATTTCCACATATTTGGGGGAGGCAGAGCTGGCAAATGCTTGTTATATTAAAATGTTTCTGTTTTGTTTCCTTCATCTTCTACTCTCAAAGTTTGTTAGAAATGATAAAAAGTCTGCTTCTTTCTCATGCACAATTTTGTGTCTGCCACTTCCCTCCTATGAGGAAATGATCCTTTTTTACACTTTCCTTTTTTCCCTGGCAGAACTTAGAAAGATGGTATAGTTAAATCTTTACAAGTCTACGTGTTCTTGTTGAAAACAAGTTAATTATTTTTCTGTTTCTTTCATATCCCCATGGTTCCTGGCCATGAAGCCAGCCCTGCTTAGTACCTGGCAAACTAATTAATGCAGGTACATTAATGTATATCTAGAGTTTCTTTGCAATTCGCATTAATAGACCATGTGTGCATGGCTCCTCTAAGTATCGAGAAAGACCTTCATGTTTTCTTATCTAGTGCATATATGAGTAGAAGTCTGTAGTATTTTTAATATCAGGATAACATTTTATTTTACAGTTTACTGTGGTATACAAGAGAACTTAATATCTTTGTAAAGTAGCAAGTAATATTTTCCTACCTTCCAGAAGTAAATCTTCTATATTAATGTATTTTCTTATATATCAAAACCCTAGGTTGATTACTTGGGATAGTGGTGTTTACTGTAAGAAAGATAAATAGAAAAGCAAATTGTTCTGAACCAAAAATACATACCTATATAGCAGGTTTTGAAGCATTCGGTGCATCTTAGTTGAATAAAAAATGAAACTCTAAGTTTGATTATTTTTACTAATTATTTTTCCCAAGAAATTTTGAATAAAACCAATATACAATCATACGTGTCACTTTAAAAATAAAATTAGACATGAACAGAAGGACTTGAAATTCAAATATGTGTTGAATTTTCATTCTCTTTAACTCAGAAAGGCTTTTTTTCAGAACTCTTGTAGCTATAGGGGGCTTTTATAGAATGCTTCTACAACAATTATAATCTCTTGTCATTTTCATAGGGTCAAAAAATAGGTTCTTTGTTGTTCAGTGTTGATTTTGTACACACACCAGCACAGAGAATAAAGCAGATAAAATGAGGATGGCAATAAATGTGAATTATTGTAATAACAAAAATGTTATGTTTAGAAACATAGATTCTTATGTCTTTTCAGAGTGACACCTTTAGTTTAGGAGGTTTTACATATGACAAATAAGTGCTGAAACAAAGCATCACAGGCTGATTGCACAGACTCTGTGATGAGTGATGAGATGGGGCCTATAAGGATGCTGGGGATGGACTCTTCATTAGGGACTGTAGTGGTAGGACAAGTAGTAATGAGTTCAAACTTAAACAGGGGAAGTTTAGATTGGTTATAAAGAGGAAGTTCTTTACTGTGAAGGTGGTGAGGCACTGGAATGAGTTACCCAGGGAAGTTGTGAATGCTCTATCCCTGGCAGTGTTCAAGGCCAGGTTGGACAAAGCCTTGAGTGACATGGTTTAGTGTGAGGTGTCCCTGTCCGTGGCATGGGAGGTTGGAACGAGATGATTTTAAGGTCTTTTCCAGCCCTAACTATTCTATGATTCTATGTTCCTCTGCCCTTTGCTGATCCTCTGCTATGCCTGTGACCTTTTTTCACCTATCCCCAAAATGTCCCCAAAGAGTTCAGGCATTTTCTCTTCCTTGCCTGATTAAACAGTGCAATGGCCTTGTGAGGAATGTATGCTTGATGTATATGTGACAGCATAAAAAATGAGGAGAGGAAATCTGAGTAAGTAGACTGTGTGACCAATGGACTAAAATCATATCTTCAGAGGCAATGAACTTGGGTGGAGGAATAGACAAAAATGACTGCTGTGGTTATGGTGAGGCAAGTGTGTTACTTTCCTCCTGTCAGCAAGATGAAAACATTGCCCATCCTTATGACGAAAGGATAAAGGGTAATGGAATTTGTCTGACGTAATACCCTTATGTCTATGCCTGGGATTTTTTTCTGTGCAATTGCAGTTGTACATGTTGTCCATCAGAAAAAGGAAGCCTTACCCAGGGTACATGTGACCCCTGGGAAAATTCCGGAAACCAACTTTTGGCTTTAGTATGCTGCTTGTTTTTCATTTACATCCCTTTAGCTTTAGCTACAAAGGCTTTACAAAAGGAATTTAAAATGCAAAGGATGCGCCAAGCTATAGCAACCTCTTCCAGGACTGTATATTTAGAGTAAGGGACATGGGCTTTGAACCGTAGCATTTTTACTGTCTAACAGAGAATTCCTGCCCTCCCAGGATAGGATTTCATCAAATAACTTTAACTACCTGCTCGTAAATACATTTTCTCTACGCAGGCAAGTGAAAAGAAGAGAAGGAGGCATCCTGAACAGACAAAAAAGAAAATTTAAGTAATTTAATTACTTGAATCCCAGCTGCAAAGGTGTCCGAGTTGCTCTGCATGACATGCTTATCTAGCGCAACATAGCTACAGTGAGTGTGGAGATTGGCTCAGCTCAGCCCTACTCTAAGGATCCATGCACTGAATTCCTGTGTGAAACTGTTTCCCAAACTATTTCAGTGGATGTTACAGAACCTTTCTTTCCTCAGTGTGCAGTGCTATAAAGTCTTTCACAGCCTGATTACTTGCTATTTACCTGCAGGGCCACTGTTGCGGGTGTGGGGCAAGGCTTGGTGAATGAGTCATGCCTGCACAGTGAAAGAGCTGCTGCTGGAACTCACTTACATCAATCTCTCTCGACTTTGAAAGGTGTGTAATGAATGAGTGGAAGGACTGAAGTCACAGGAAGGACAGTCATTCTGCATCTTCTTCCCCCAGAACGAGTTCTTATTTACTTTAACGAGCAGATGTGAACCATGCAGATCTTGTTCTTCCAGCATAAAAATTGAATTAAAATGCTCTTAATTTAGAAGGATGTTCTAAAGGGGACAATAAAAACTTTTTTCAAGCTTTGCTAAGCTAAGCTTTCTTTTGATTTCCTGTAGTGCTGTGGGAGGCCAGTAAAGAGACCAGACTTTCCAGTTACATCTTATTTGTGGAGCCTTGCACACAATGTGCTACAAAACAGCACGGGAGAATAACGTGTCTCAAACAACTTTATGCTTTCTTCAACATTTTAAAGCATGTCCTGAGAAGAGATAAAGGAACATAGAAGCATATGAGCATAGCTGAAAAGGGGCTGCAACTCATTCTCTGTGACGGATCATTTGTAAAGTGCACCTAGGGAGAAAAGAGGTCTGTTGGAGATTTTCTTTGTTGTAGTGTATCACTGCCTAAGGAATACAGGCTCAATTGTCCTGGCAAAATAAAGCTATATGTACATTGAAAACACATCTAGGAAAATGTTCATCAGGAAAGGAAGTGAAATTTCATATTGCACATCAAATTTGCCTGCTACAGCTGTGGAGTATTTAAAATGTCATCTGCCATTCTGTGTGGGATTTACTGTGCTGACAGAGGAATTGTGTGAAATGATCCTAAAAATCTTATAAGCAAGCAGGCCAGAGAGATGGTTAAAGCTCCCAGGCTTGTAGCTTTTGTTAGGGTCAGCTGATGTGGCCCTTTTCCTGAGCTGGAAGCAAAGTGAGTGATCCCAACTCAGGCCATAGCTTCACTGCTCCTGTTCTTGCTTAAGCACTCCTTCAGTGCTCCATCTGTTACAAACATTTTGGCAGAAGGAGTCCCAGCAGATGATGAAGCCCTATGCTTGCATCAGCAGCTGCAGGCAGCCGCGGGCTCCCCACACCTTCCAGCCTCAGAGTCTGGCCCTGTCTAGGCAAGGTTATCTCCATCTCTAGCTTTTTAGCTTTTTAAAAAGGACTGAGAAGGGCATTCCCAACAGTATCTTTGACAGGAGATGACACAGTGAAAAACTTCACTGTAAGAAATTACTTGTGATGGAAAAGTTACCACTATCTGAAGCTGGTTTAGCTCAAGGGGCTAGTTGAGGGTTGTTACTGGTGGCCAAAAGGTGCTTTAAAATACACATGAACCTGTGAATTAGTTGTTAAATTAGAGCCTAACAAAGGAGGGAATGACCACATCTGATGATAGATAAACTTGCCCTAGGGAAAAGTATCATCTTCTGTTACTTAAAAGTGAGCAGAGCATCTGGAGGTGATCTACCACACTTCTGTATAGCTCAGTTTGATGAAAGTAGTAATAAAGGAAAGTATGGCTATTATTGCAGTGTATTATACAATTGGAAAAAGACTAAGCTAGAAACTTTAGAAGCTGTTTCCATATAGGCTGAAGCAGGTTTTACAGCTCTTAACTGTGCCTGAGGAGGCATGAGTAAGACCTGGAAAGGGATGGGTGAGTCAGTGCAGAGCTGAAGAAGAGAGGTTTGAATGTGGCAATGAATGACACTGCCCTCAGCCTGAAATGGTCAGGCTGTGTGTGAGCAGTTGGCACGCACAGTTGGCACAAGCAGTTGAAGACGCAAGACAGTTATAAGCAACAGTGGGATTGGTACTGCTGCAAGTGTAGGGCTGAAGCTGAGGGGGTTCCCAGCTTCAGGTAGCTGTTCTTTAAAGATCCCTGTCCTGGTCAGCTGAACACACAGGATAAGCAGTTGTCCAGGGCTTTGCAAGTGTGTCAGCTGTCCCCTTGGGGCACTGCCAGTCCTGCTTCTCCCTCCTCACCCCCTTGGGGCCTCTCTGCCCATGGCCCGGGATCCCATGTCATCCCCCCAGGACCATCAGCTCCTGTCTCAGAGATGCCAGAGCAGGCCTGGTTTTCAGGTCCCTGCAGCCCTGCCCTGCCTTGCTATGGACCTCCCAAGCCAGGTTGCCCTGCTGCTGGCTGGGGCAATGGGGTGGGCCCTAACTGACAGGACTTGCCCTGATGGACCCAAGGGAATCCTCACAGCGCTTGGCCCCCCCAATGCTATGACAGTGTCATTGAGAGCATTTCCCAAAATTCCTTTTTCCTGTTCCTGCTTTGATCATATACTGACAGTAAACCTCAGCTGAATGTAACTGCAGCCTGTTTAATGACTTCACTGGGTAACAGTACGAAGTCATGTATAAAGTCAAGCTACCTACAACTTTAAGGTGCTTGGCTTCACAGGAGGCTTTTGATGATTAGGCTCTGTCTTCATCAAAATGACTTAATGGACACATTTCTATTTCTTTTCAAAGGTTTAATGGCTTTGCCAGACTTTTCCAAGCAAATTCATGAATTAAATAGCTTGTCCTACCATCTTGCTCTGTCTGCTCCTCAATTAACTAACAGTCAGTCTGCAGTAAATATAGAAAAGAGTAAAAAACTTTTGACAGTCACTTATTTGAGCTAACCTGCTTCACCTTAGTGCAAAGACATCCATTCATGAGCTGTCTGCAAGTTTTGGGAGCAGATGCTCTCCCTCTCTCACGTGTCCAGAAGAGGACCAATGCTTTGTCCTCTCCCCTGTGGTGCAGATATGTCTGGGTGATCACGTGTAGACATTTGTGTGCTTAAAGAGCAGAGAGCAAAACACTTCTGGCCCGACAGTCAAATGCATCAGAAATGGGTCCTGCTTTAGTGGGAACAGTTATTTTGTACGTCGTTGGCAGTGGGTTGTCACTTTGGCTGTTATTCAAAGAGGAACACCCAGGAGATGGGACTTTGTGGCTGCCCAAATCCATGTTAGTATACTTTTTCATAACAGAGCTTGGGCTGAGTGAGGTCCCACCTGCCAGGACTTACCATGTAGACATACTCTCAGAAGGACTTGGAGTATTTCAAGTCCTATGACTGTAGCAAACTGTTTGTCCTCAGGACTTCAGCTTTCTTATTTCAAAACCTGACCACAGGTAAAGAGATATTTAATACAGGGCTAAGGATGATCCCCCCAGAAAAATCTCCAAAGCCCAGTTTCCTATTCAAAGTGCATAGCAGGCTTTCCTCCAGCAATGAGCAAAGTCTTTTCCACTCTAGACATAACAGCAGAGCCTCAGCAAGACACATCTCCGTATGTCTTCTGAAGGTTGATGGCAATAAATTCCTCTCTGAGGTTTAATATTCAGCAAAATAAATAGCTCTTTTGAAAATGATCTCGCTTCCTGTTTAAACAAAGTTCATATGAAATGTCAGTATGAATTCTGGGTTACAATGTCTGATATCAATTATGTCTATAACGACCTAGAAATGCAGCTGTGTAATAGACCTGTATTAATTTAAAGTGCCTTCATCGGCTCTTTAGAAAAAGATATTAATGTAGGCTTTATTTACACACACACACACACACACACACACACACATCTTTTCTGTTTGCCCAGATAGCTTAATCAAGCTGAGTAAGATTCCTCTGGTACTTGAGGCCAAATACTCTTTTTCTCTTTCCTATACCAGACGCTAGTTTGTGGTGTTATGATTCTATTTGCCAATTCACAAGCAAATTCACAAGTGAATAGCAAAGCTAGCTTCCATCAGTTTTCACACAGCAGTTGGACCCTTGCAACTCAATTTTAGATGTAGATATGTCTCTGAAGCTTTCTTGTCAAATGGAGGTTCAAAGAGAATTCATCTGTCCAGGAATACCAGGTGGAATCTACCTCTATCTGCAGCACAGCGCACAGAGAAGTGGAAGTTTCTTGCAATTGCAGTTTTACTTGTATCTAATAAAAAGTGTGTTTCTTAGCTTTTTCTGCAGATTAAAATTTCCAGAATTTTCAGTCTTGAGTGGAATCATGGCTCAAGTGAGGTAAATGGAAAAATGTCGTGTTAACTTGGTATTGTTCTTTTGAAAGATGACATGCAGACAGGGTCAAATTAATATCTCACTACCTTGGAATGCTGTAATATATGTTTTTTAATATGTTTAAAATACATGTGAGTATTAGCACCAGAAGTTTTAATTCACAACTAACAAATAAAGTTTTCAAAAACCAACAGCTCGGTATCTTGGTGGTGGCTGAAATTGTGACCACTCTGTTTTCTGCCTAAATCTTCTTTAGCTATTTTCTTAGCATCTGTAAGTCTGTATAGCTCAAGAACAATATTTATTATTAAATGTCCAAATGCGAGAAAATCACAGAAAATGAGATTTATTTTGATATAGATAATTGTTTCCTACTTTTCTAAATATAAACATTAATTCTGATGAAATTTTCTTATATCTTCTGAGTGAGAACAATTCAAAAAAAAAACCAACTCCCAACTTTAGTTTAAACCTGATAATGTAGGTATTATTATTTAATTCCTATGGACACTTATCACTGATTATCTGCTTATTCCATGTCAGTAAATTCCATTTCAGATAATGGAGTATCAGTTCCACATTGTTTATCTCCAAAAGAGTTATGCCTAAAGAGAGTCAGAAAATTTGTATCAGTCTCCAAACTAAAGCACAGTGACAAAATGCATGTGGCATTTTCTTATCTATGATGATGATGACAACATTAGCAATTTTTATAACTTTTCGAACTTGGTTCTGAAGATGTTTCTGTTTTCCAGCAATTGAAGTATTCTAATTCAAAATACAAAGTGTTGCTTTTTGTTCTGTAGTTGAATTAAAAAGCATGTTAATAATGTATTATGGAAACTGCTAGTACAATTATTATTGAAAATGAAATTATGTTTCTTTTAAATACAAAGAAACAATTACAGTAGTAAATAAGAATATTCTGGAAGATAGTAGTGGATAGCTCGTACAAAGCAGAACACTTATTAAATAAGAGGCAGCTGAAACTCAAAATTGATAAATATGAAGTAATGTACATGGGAAAAACAATCCGAACTTTGCATATGAAAAGATGGGCTCTGAGCTCCCATCATCACCCATGAGTGAAATCTTGGGGTTATGACTCATATTTCCATGCAAACATGAATTCAGTACTTGGAATCAGTCATAAAGCAATTCAAATTGTTGGAAATATGAGGAAAGGAGTAGAGACTAAAAGTGAAAGAGTGATTATTGTGACTCAGTATAAATCCATCACTCACTTGTGACTTAAATACTGTAACCCTTTTCCCAAAAAGACTAGAACAGAAATGGAAAAAGTTTAAGGGAGGGCAACAAGGATGATAAAATATCTCTAATGGCTCCCAAATCACAGGCGACTCAATAAAGTGGGTTTCTCCTGAGAAACAGATGAGTTTGGGCATGAAAGAATGTGTAGAGGGTGCAGAAGAATCTGCTGTTAATTACCTCTTCCTGACTGGGAACAGGAATCTGTGAGCTGATGGTTATAGGAGCCATAATCAAGAAAAACTCTATGAGTTTGTTTTTCACGCAGAAGGCAGGAGAACGGTTTTGCTACTTAGAGCACTAGAGGGGTTTTGGTGTCCCAAGGGAGACTACACAAGTTCATGAAAGGGAAAACCCTGGAGAATTACTGCAACCTTAGGAACCTCAGATAGCTCAGCACCCTTCTGAGTGAAACATGGTTAGGCAGGAAAGACTGGAAATACTTAATCTGCTCTTAACCTGGGAATACTTAATCCTTCCTCAAGCACTCCACAGCACTTGTGGATTGAAAAAAAGGCCCAGTGGGCTAGATGAACCTATGTTCTTATCCAGCGCAGCCACTTTTATAATCTTATGTTAAGAAGCTTGGCTTAACATACATTGCAACTGAATTCTAAGTTTTTGGTTTGGTACGCTATATTTCAGAATCTTCAGATTTACAGCAACCTCCCCTCTCCTCTAAACCCCCATGCTTTGAATGTTGCATTGTATGATCAAAGCCAAAAAAGAAGGAATGCACAAAAGATTAAAACCCAAGCATTTAAATTATTCTGAAGTTCCTGGTTAACATGTAATGTCTGATCCTGCCCAGTTTATAACAGCATTAGATTAGAACTTTACTGTTCAGTGTACAAACCCAAGAATATTGAAAACAGAAACTTGTGTTTGTGTCTTACTTGGTATTTAAGAGATCCTTCTTGAATGTGCCAACTGAAAACAAAACAATGAACCTAAAACCTAGAGAAGGACATACAGACATAACTGTTTTCTCGCAGTATACTGGCATACTTTCACATGATGTACTTTGCCTGTGTTTCTAAAGTCCTAATTATGTCCTAGTCTCCCAGCACATCATGCTTTCTCTGTAGCTGAGATGATTGCTATTTGCTTAAGGTCACATAAAACACCTTGAAAAGCTGCATCAGAGCATAAAGTTTTTGGCTCTGAGCACCCTTTTCAAAGCATTCACAAGCACTGTCTGCAAAATCTTAACCTCCAAGACTGCCTGTAGTCCACCTTTACTTTGTCAAAGTAAGCAGCAAACAGGCTTCTTTTTATGGAAGCATATTACTGTGTAGGAAAATCCCCACAAAGCAGATGACTGATCCTTTCTTGGTACAGAGAGGCAAACTGAAAATAACACATTTCCACACCCCACCCCTCCCCCCTTAAATAGTAACTTTTTTGATATAAGTTCTTCATGGATTAGGATCTGCTTCTGTGGCATCTTGGTCTGTTTTTCCGAGATGCTTTTCTGAATGAGGAGAAACTTATTGGGGTTCCTTTGTGATTCTGGCTGTGGTTGTGGTGATTTACACCCCTCCTATGCTTGGCAGTTTCTCTGGAGAGACAGCAGTCTTGAAATCAATGGAAATATGTATACTAGAGGAACTCAATCTGAATTACAGGAAATGTATGAGAGGAAATCCTTTTACAAGGAATACTTTCGGACTTATCCCAGAGAGTAACTCGATAGCATACAGTGTAATATTGGTTTAAGCTTCTGTACAGCTGATACAGAAGTGTATTTACTGTTTACAGTTTCAGCCATTTTAGATCACCAACCTTTCAATTTCTTTAGTTTTAAAATTCATTCAATAGGTTTTAGGTATCCCTTTAAGCATTAACACTTAGCCAAGAGTCCATGGCCTTTCCAGCAATGAGTCCAGATCAGTTTCAGAGTTATCACTTATGAATATTATCCAGGCAATGAGACAATCCAACAACGCTATGGTACTCACCAAACAATAACCAGCTTGGCATAATTGTCCAGAAGCTAAAATTTGACATTAATTGGCTCAGAAATCCTTTTGCACCAGAAGATGTTCTATTCTGTCGCATTAAATGTATGCTTTGTGACCAGCTGATATATTCATATGCCTGTAGGGTCGTGTATCTGTGTAGATAAAATGTTGATCACATATTTAGTACTTGAATCATAGAATCATAGAATAGTTAGGGTTGGAAAGAACCTTAAGATCATCTAGTTCCTACCCCTCTGCCATGGGCAGGGACACCTCACACTAAACCATGCCACCCAAGGCTCTGTTCAACCTGGCCTGGAACACCACCAGCGATGGAGCATTCACAGCTTCCCTGGGCAACTCATTCCAGTGCCTCCCCACCCTCACAGTAAAGAACGTCTTCCTTATATCCAATCTAAACTTCCCCTGTTTAAGTTTGAACTCATTCCCCCTTGTTCTGTCACTACAGCCCCTAATGAAGAGTCCATCCCCAGCATCCCTATAGCCCCCCTTCAGATACTGGAAAGCTGCTCTGAGGTCTCCACGCAGCCTTCTCTTCTCCAGGCTGAACAGCCCCAACTTTCTCA
>WYDI02030532.1:18478-43379 GCA_009867235.2 Psittacus erithacus
ACCAAATTGGTCAGGCAGGATTTCCCCTTAGTGAAGCCATGCTGGCTGTCACCAAGCACCTTGTTGTTTTTTATGTGTCTTAGCATGCCTTCCAGGAGACTCTGCAATGACTAGATTAAAGGGGGAAGATTAATGTTGATTTCTTGTGTCCATCACCCCTGAGAAACTTTATGAACCTATATAGCAACTACATAAGAAGTATTGAAAACTCTTAATTTATAACCCCTTTCAATTTAGGGCAGAGGTATACATGTGTAGTAAATTGGGTGACTCACATGTAGAAGGAAATTATTTTTCACCCCCTGACATGAATTCCTATTTATCCCAAGCAATGAACGTGGCAGGAAGCAACCACTATTCATTTCACATCTCTGTGTGTACCTCTTTGTAATCTCCCAGAGCAGAAAGAACATATGGCATTAAAAAAAAAAAAGAAAGAATAAAAGAAAAACTTCTCAAGGAAGGGTATGGGTGCTTTTGAGAAGTGATTTAACAAAAGACAGTGGCTTGAGCTGAAACTGAAAAGGCTAAATGGCTAGTGGTTGAAAAATTTGCTTGTATTTGAGTCAAGGAATCTGAGATCTGGGTTTATGGCCCAGTTTGTCTGTGGCTCTCCATTGCTATATTAAGAAGATCTAATCTCTGTATGCTTTTGTTTTTGATATGTGCAATCATGATATTATTTATTTTTTCTACTTTACTTACAAGCTCTTTTGGGTACTGATAGAGTTTGTATCTGGCCATGTGTACATACAATTTGATGCCTCTGGGTGTTAGAATAATATTCCTGGTGCCAGAAGGAAAACCATTCCGTAGAAATGAGAATAATAATTTTAGCAGATATTAGTACGCAAGAGACTGTTTCCTAAACCCAAGATAAAATTCCTAGGTACACCTTAAGAGTCTTGTTCTATGAAGAAACACTTGGCAGCCTGGGTTCCTTTGATGGACCTCACCAAGTACAGAAAGCTTCACCATCTGCTGCACCCTCTAATTATCAGTGAGAAAAGGACACTTTTCCGTGCTGCACTGAACAAAGAAATATGATTTAAATGTGTATATTACTTTTTCAATGTAACGTACATCTGTTGTGTTCTCTCATGTTTTAGACACAAATCTTGGAGGAGGCACAAATAGCCTTGCCTGGGTGATGTGCATCCTTTTTGCTGTGCTGGCACACACATAATCTTACTATTGGGTGAATGTACAATTTCCTTTCCCCTTTTTTTCTCTACTAAAGTCATTTTGCTGGTGATCTGCCCCTATGTTTATTTTTGAAGTAACAGGAGTGGGTTGAATTGCTATTTTACATACTTAAGGTTACTTCAGAAAATAAACAAGTTAGTCCTAGAAAGTCTTTGGCCTTCTTTTGGGAGACGGTGCCTAGAGAGGCAGAAAAGAAGTGAGAGGCAACATAAATCAGCCCTTTGTAGAAACCTTCCATTTTCTCTGACCTCAGAGGGATCACGGAAGGAAGGAAAATCTCTGGTACTCCCATAACTCAAGAAAAGGTGGCAAAAGGTTTGTCTATGTTCTGTCTCTCTTTCCTGTGGGTGCAGAAAGGGCACTGAGTAAGGAAAAAACAAAAGAGCAGCAGCACAGGGAAAGGCACTGCAATGGCTGCCCGTCATCACCCACCTGATATGTCTCTTAGAAATAGTTGGGAGTAGCTGGGAATAGTGGAAAGGATGTACTTTTTTTCCTTTCCTTTTGCAGAGAAAGCGAAAGATACGGGGCCAGGTATGTGGATACATTTGAACAAACGGA
Source organism: Psittacus erithacus (assembly GCA_009867235.2). Taxonomy (NCBI): domain Eukaryota; kingdom Metazoa; phylum Chordata; class Aves; order Psittaciformes; family Psittacidae; genus Psittacus; species Psittacus erithacus. The sequence goes on from WYDI02030532.1 coordinate 20,246, forward strand.
TGTAGCTGAAGAGCTTTCTAGGGGCAAGAAGATTAGTCAGTCAAAACTGCTTGAAGATCAGGGTTTTCTCTTTGGTGACCATTTCTTCTGAAGCTGTGTTGCTCAGCAGCCTCAGCTTCATATGTGTGACGCTTCTAAATGTGGCTGGTGGAAATGCGTAGCCATGCTCCAGCTTCCCAGCCCCAATATTTCTATGGAGAGAGGTTCCCCAGCTATTTTCTATGGGTTTTTTTGACCCAGCAGGTAAAGAAACAGTTGTCAAGTATGTGAATTTCTCAGCTGTTCTTACAGTTGTTGAGCTGTGCCAAACACAGAGAGAGTGCTGTTCCATGATATGTGCGTGTATTTCTCATGCATTTTTGCCTTAGAAGGCCTCCTATTTTGCTGGGGGGTTCCAAAAATGCAGCATAATTTCTGACCTCATTTTAATAATCCCCAGGTTTTGCCATAAGAAAATCACAGAATGAGAAAAAAAAATCCCTTTCAGGATTTCTTTCTGTTTGATGTCAGGGAGCTGTCTGCTCCATGATGAAAGGGTGCTAGGAGCTGAGGGAGCAGCAAGGAGTCATGGCCACAACCTCCCTGAGAAGTGGTGCCATCAGATGCCAGAAGCACAGAGTAGGTCTGGAAGTGGTGACAAAGCCCACCCAAGAGGTCCACTCTAGAGCATCTGGGCAAGTCCGTACCAATGCAACAGTTCCAGAGGCAAATTAGTGGTCCAGATCAGCCAGTACCTGGGCAGACTGCAACAAAGCTCAAGCAGAGACCACAGGTGAGGACTTGAATTTAAATGCAAGTTGGAAGGATAGTAGTGAAGGTCCCAAGGGGCCTCTCTCAAGGCTCTTTTTACAGCAGGCTGCTACAAGGCTACTCAGCTGCACCATGTCGGAGTTGGTCTTTATCCAAGACAGCCAAAACCCCAGGGCTTGGAGAGTTTTGACACTTGAAGAAGTAAATGTGGATCTTCCCTGCTACCATTTTGGTGGAAAGAACTGATGGAGCTGCAGCAGGACCCAAAGGAGAATTCCTGCAAAGCTGTAAGGAGAATTCCTGTGAAGCTGTAAGGCGGAGTACATTGTTATTCATTGGAAAGGAAAATATGAGTGAATCTGAAAGACGGCATGAATATGCCTCTGAATTTCCTCAGAATCGAGTGTTATCAATACTAGAGAAGAAACTGTTCTAAGCTTGTTGGTAAGTGCTTTTTAATTGATAAGGGCACATTGCTTGGAGTATGTTCCCACCTCAAAAAAGCATTTGAATTATAAACTTTTTAAAAATTGAATATATAATTTGAACTTGTAGCTTTGAAGGTTGATCAATTTCAGTCCAGGGATGACTAGTATCAAGACCAGTAGCTTGTGGGCAAATAAACCCAGATGTTTTAGAGGCATTCAGTCATGATTCAAAGATTTAGTCAAACACAGTCTGCTTCAGAGAATATTTAATATGGTGCAAAGATATGCTTTGAGACCCAATACATTTATGAACTCAGCAAACTTTATGAACCTTTCTAATCCTCTGATTGTTCCTTTAGCTTGCTTACCTCTCCATGGTAAGGACAGGGGGCTGTCTTCATGTCTGCTTACTGTCTATATATGAACCTACTTTCCTTTCAAATGCTGAGGAATTATTGGTCCTTAACTTCTATCTATAAATAGTCATACACTGTTTTTTGAAGTGTTACTCTTCTTCCTCATGACAGTTTCTGACAAACTGCCTATGGTCAAAGATGCAGTGTTGCAAAATCTTGCTTCCAGTGACATCCTATCAGGCTTAGTTCTTTGCATTGTGGTGATGAGGAAGGTCCCTGCAAAATACAAACTCCCAAATATTAACTGCAATTATAATGCACAGAAAAGGCTCCTTGCTTTGTCTCTAATCAGCAATTGACATGGCTGTATGAGACAAATTTTTATGGACTAGCATACATTTTAGTTTTTTTTTTTTTCCTGAATGACTGTATACGTGGAAGGGAAACTGATTTCTGTACCTCTGGGCTTTGGGCCTGAGGGTTACCAATAGCACTGGAGGGTAGAACAGCTTTCAGCTCAGTTTCATGACCCAAAAAAATTTGTTCTTTTAAAAAAGTTCCAATGGGAAAGCCGGCTATTTCTCTGTTTGTTTCTGGTTTATTTTTTGGTAAAGCAAACAAATAGACCTGAAAAAATATTTTTACGTTAACCTGGACTCTTTTATTTAACTCATTTTACTAAAAACACAGTTTTTACCATCATCTAGTTTTCCAAAATTCCTTTTTTTTTCTTCTTTTCCTTTCATTTGATTTGGGTTACTATTTAAACTGAAAGATCAAATTACTTTGCTTACCTCCCCTCAAAAAAAACCCCACACTGTTATGGCACATAGGAACAAAACTGAAAATGCCAGGGCTTGCTGGAGTCAGCATAACCACGGGAAAGAAAGATAACAAAAAACAGTCTAAAATTGCATTGCTAGGAAAAAGAAGTAGTGAACAAATCCCAGTGAGAAGACAAAACTATAACTGGATATTAGGAAATCTGGAGGTGTTTAAGTGCCTTTTTTGCTTCTATTTCACTAACCAGGGTAAATGCGGCCAGATGGCTAACACAATGAACATTGGTGACAGATGGGTAAGAGCTCTAACTAGCCTCTGAAAAAAACAGGTTAGGAATGCTTGTGAATTGGCAGGACCTGATGAAACTCACCCTGGAATACTTAACGAGGTAGCTGAGGCTGTCCTTACTGCTTCAAGAAGGCACAGAGGGTGGATGAGGTTCTAGAAGATAGGAAAGGGAATACCATCATCATGTTTTTTAAAGGGAATAGAGGAGAGTCTGGAGAAGCAAGAGGGGAGAAGGAGATCCCAAAGAATCGAGTGATCAACTTTACTTCTGAACCCAGAGAAATACAAATAAGTGATCCATTTATCAAGAACAGGAAGCATCTCTTGAAAATAATAAATCATACCAAACTAGCCTAATTATCTCCAGTGACATCATGGAATAAAGTTATAAATAATGTGTATTTAATAAAGCTTTTGATACTGCCTTAGATGGCAATCTCCAAAGCAGCCAAGAAACACAGCCTAGAGGCATCTACTACAAAGGAGATATGTGGCTGGTTGGGAAAAGCACAGTCACAGTAGTTACAAGCAGTTTATGATCAAATTGATAGCACTTTAAATGACAGGGATGTAATTAACAACAGAACTTTGACATCTGGAATGGGGTTAGGAAAAAAGGGGTTAGAAGGATATGGATTTAATCCACCTGTCTTTCCCAAACTGAGGTAGTGTCTGCTACCTTGCTTATTTTTGACAGAAGTTTGTCTAATCTACTCCCAAAAGTCTCTGATAAGGGACACTCCATAATCCCTCAAACAATCAAATTCAGTGTTTCTCTACACTTGCTGTTAAATTTTTTTCTCCACGTCTCACCTAAGACTTTGCTGTATTTGAAACCTATTCCTTCTTGGTTTATCCAGATGATAGCAATAGGCCATTTTCCATCTGTCCAATAATCTTTCATGTGTTAGAAGATGATGCAGAGCTGCTACTGAGCCAGTTTGTCTTGTATTTTATTTAGCTGATTATTCCTTTTTAAGTGCACTGTTTTATACTTCCTCCTATCGAATGTCATCCTGTTTTTTTCACAGCCCATATCTCCAGGCTGTCAATATCAGTTTCAATTATTTTGGCTATCATTGTTTTTTGTTTTCTAGCATTATACTCCAGTCCTTCCCCCAGTGTCATATAGCATTGCGAAAACTTATATAGCAATATAATAGATGTTACACTGGTGGGCATAAAAATGAGTCATATGTAACTCAAATGCTTTAACTCAGACTTATTGCCACCTAAACTGGGGTGATGCACTTCAGGCAAGGCAGGGAGAAGGGCAGAGAATCCAGCCAGGAGTAATGAGAGGCCTAGAATTTTTTTCTTACTTGGGAATAAAGGAAGTGAAGTTGTTAAATAGGGAAAGCAGCAGATTTAGCATGGAGCATCTGTTGTCGTGCTTTAATCCCAGCCAGCAACTAAGTACCATGCAGCCACTCACTCCTCCCCCCCATCTCCTCCTGCCTCCCTTCTCCTGATGGAAGGGGGAGGAGAATCAGAAAAAATGGTAAAACCTGTGGGTTGAGATAAGAACAGTTTAATAATTGAAATAAAATAATAATAATAATTGTAATGAAAAGGAGACAGCAAAACCCCAAAGAAAGACAAGTGAGGAACAATACAATTGCTCACCACCTGCTATTAAATGCCCAGCCTGTCCCTGGGCAGTGATTGGTGACCCCAGCCAAGAAATCAGTGACAAACTATCATTGTACAAACATCTTTTGTGTGGTGGCATGGAAAGTGGATGGTGTGATTCTAAACACCAGCATGGCTTCTCTCCCACATGGAAACTGTAACTATCTTATTTGGCTTAGAAGAATAAGCATGGCCTTCCAAAGCACTATAATTATTGTATTCTCATTTTTACCATACCTGTTCTACCACAGCTGTCATGACAGTCAGTAAGACACATTTTTTTATCAATGGATGTCTTAAAAAAGCCCCTAAGTGAATTGTAATGAGTACTTTCATACCAATGCCAGCTAAAACCATAATATTAGCTAAAATAACACACCCACCCACACACAGGCTCTCTAAGCATATTCACTGTAGTATAAGTAGTATCTCATAATTCAAATATTTTTGGTAGCTATTTTCGCATTAAGAATAAAACAAATATTTGGAGAGTTGTAAGGTAGTATTATCAGAGTTAAAAGTTAAGTCTCAACATACATGAGAAGGAGTTGCCCTTTCTGAACGTAGGTAAGAGACATTTTTGTTCCAGTGGGTGAAACATCCTTGTAGTAACTGAGCACACATCACAGCACTCCTGTCTTAATATGATCAGCATATTTTCTTCATTGTAAACAGTTGATTTAGAAAAATGTGATGAAATCTAAGTTGACAGCAAAAACATCCAGTACCATAGAGAAATGGCCTTACACAGCCTTTGCATTTCCTCTATTTCCTTCTTTTCACAACATGCTGTTTGTTCGCACAGAATAACTGTTTTGTCAAAACGAGATTTTAAAGCTCTTACAGAAAATGAATAAACCTTTTCTACAGCAGTTAGTTGAATTTTCCATCCTTTTCTGTTTTACTTGAACAAATACATAAAGAACACAACATAGCAAGATTGAAATCTATGTTTGCCCTTCAAAATTACAATTCCAGAGGTTTTTAGGAAGAGATCAAACTCTGAAAATGATGTTCAGATCCTTTTCCCCCCTATATCCCTAATTGAAATTGAACTATAAATCTGGGAGAGTAATTTATACAAATGCTTACGTATTCTTTCTTGTATATAAGTAATTTTCTTGTTCTTTCATAATGCAAAACTTTCTTGCTTCTCTGATGCCTGATTTATGTTGCACAAGTAAAGTTGTCTGCATGGTCAAAAACTGAGCCTTGTTTCTAGCTTTTACTAAACTAAAATTTTACTCTGTCGCTAAAATATAAGATGTGTGGTCTAATGTGTCTATGGAATATATGTCTCTCTTTACCAAACCTTACAGGGTGAACAGTTAACTAAATACTAATCTGCTGTAGAGTAAAATTAACACAAGAGCAAGCTGCCTGTAGGGAACCAGGTAGAACATGGCCATTACTTGTTTGTTCATTTATCTGAAGCACAAGATGAATTGTAACAGTTAAGTAACGTGCAGCTTGAGTTTGCCAACTTGAATGAAACCTCCTCAAGTTTCTTGTTCCCCTCCTCATGCTATCATTCTGTTCTCAAAATACCTTCAGGAATTAAATTTTAATATTCAGATTACTGATCTTTAGTTTTCTGACTTGCAAAAGGATAAATTTTATAGAAATTTTGAAAGTGATTTCATCTGGGTTTTTTTCCCCTAGATCTTTCATACTTCAAAAATTTCATATATTTTGTTAAAACCTTTGTAGTAGATTAGACATCAGTTTCATTAATTTATTTATTTGTTTTGGCTGGGCAGGGTTTTTTTGCTTTGGTGTCTTCAGCTTTTCGTTTGATACGAATCTGCTTGTGTCTGCAAAAATGGCTTTAGAGAATTTCAGAAAAGTAATGGTAGGTCTTGGTTATAGTCAAATCTTCCTACCAATGTGAGGAAAGATGTTTGCAGTTCTCATTAATGTCCTTATAAGGATCAAAATCCCTTTACATTACTGCTTGAACATTTATGAGGATTTGCAGCAAAGAAACGAATAAGCAGTTGAGTAGCTGATAGAAAAAAAGTCATTACTCTTCAAGTTCCAAATGAGCCCACCTGTCAGGGGAGCTCTGCAGGAAATTGCCCTCAATTTTCATATAGGACTTTGGCAAGAGAGTAGCAGGTGACTCATAAGAAAAGTCTTTTCTGAGTCTGCTATCTGGTTTTATGTAAGGGCTAAGAAATAAGCAGAGCCCTGTGAAGAATCATGCAGCGAATTAGAAGCAGAAAACGAGAAACTCTAATTTCAGTCATGAGAAAAATTCAAAAAAGAGCTCAACATGAGACAAAGAGCAGGTAAAAGTCCTTTCATTTCAGTGAAAAGTCATTTCAGTGATGTTATATAAATATACTGGGACAAAATTTGGGCAAACAACTGAAAAATATATGACCAACTAACAGAAATATGTATGTTTTGGATTAATATATTTTCAGTAGAGGCATAAAAGCAGAGTGAATTTTTTTTAAAATCAACCTGAGAAAATAATAAAAAGAAAAACAGCATTCTTTTGTATATTTAGATATTGCAAAACATACCAAATCCAGCGCAGTTGCAAATTTCAGGTTACCCTTAGCAGGGTTTGTCTTTCCCAGTTGATGGTCTGTTGGATTCATGCACATAAAATTGGGATTTTTTCAGCTTCATCCTCCTTGTCTGCTTTCTTAACTATTTTTTTCTTCTGTTATTGAACTATACAATGTATTTAGACAATATATGCCTGCGCAGTACATGAATATATTCTAGCAGTTATGTTTATAAACAGATGCAAGTGTCTGGCAGGATGAACAGTTATCTGGGGGCTCAGATGTTATTAATTAACACCAGCAATGCTGTGAAATAAGCTTGAAATCAGACCTCCCCCCTCCTGATGCAGTGTGAATGGATAAGTACTCTTCCTTTCAAATAATAATAGTAGGAACTCCTTCTCTTACTATGATGCGCAGCAGTATGAATAATTAGCTAGTCATTAGTGGAAAAAAGTTTGGATGCTAAAAAATCCATAGAAAAAGCTGAAGAATGTAATCTTTTTTTCTTGCTGTCTGATTTTATTTGCAGGAAGTTGCAAAGCTCCAAACTTGCTGAACAAAATCAGTACCTAAAATATCTTAAAAAAAAGTCAGTTTTATTGTTGTTTTTCTTTCCCCCTCTCCCTTTCCCACTCCCTCCAGTCCCCCTACTCTCCCCCTAGTACTTTGAGCTCTGGTTGCATTTTCTCTTTCTATATACTATTTTGTAGGCAATGGACCTGACAGAGATGCTTCAGACAGAGGGGTCCTGCAAAATTTATAGCTGGTTAGCTATTCTGTCAACAAATATGGAAAGGGTTGCCCTACGTGGACAGGAAACCGTTGTACTGTGTCAGCTGACATGCCTTTCTAGCCTAGTATCCTGATGCTTTGGTGAAGGTTCTTAGCAAGTAGTTGAAGATAGGAAAGAATACTGTGTCCCTTCCAGGTTCCAGTGAACACCTGTCAGGGACTGCTTGAACTGATTTCAAATTATCATTATAAACCAGCCTTGGAATACTTATTTTTCAGGAGTTTTCTGGCACTCATTTATAAATTTTGTCTCAATGTCATTTTGTGGTGTTATTTTTCAAACCTGATTTACATACATGGTGTTTAAAAGAACAATTAAGAATAAGTGATTTTTCCTTAACATTTTTCTATTTAAACCTGATGCATGAAAAGACTGCCCTAGATATAGGAGATTCAAATAAGGAATCATTTCTCACTGTTTGTCATATTTAGATTTTGTCAACCTAGTGGCTAAATTAAAGAATATCATTTTAGTCTCTCTTCGTGAAAACTGCTTTCTCCATGACTCTGATATTTTCTTCTTATCCTTTTACTGTTGTGGAAGCTTACTATACCCTTTAAAAGATGGGATGACTGGAATTGCACTCACTATGCAAAATATACAACATCTAGGTTTGTGTAGTGGCAAAATATTTTTTATATTTTCAATAATTCCTTTCCTTATGTTGTTTGCTTGTTTGATTTTTTTATGCCCCTCTCCGTTCCCGCCCTCAACTATCTACAGTGACTTGATGCTCTTTCACATGCAGTAATAATAACTCTAGAGCCTACTGCTGCACAGAGTTAAGGACATTTTTTGTGGTTTCTTGCTTAAAAACACCTCGTGTTTGCTGTTCCTCGGTGTGATCTCTTGCCTTCTCTTTATATGCTCTCACTAACACTGTCATGCGAATGTAGCAAGGAGACAAGAGAAAAACTCTCTTGATAAAAGATCTTCAGGGCTCTGCAGCCTTCAGTGTTCAAGAACAAGGAGCAATTAAGGTAGTTCCCTGTAGCGGGCCAATTTTACTCATCCCTGCAGTTTTTCCTATCAAGCATAACCTGTCAGTAAAGTTTTCAAAGTTCCTAAATATTCCCTGATATGGAAACATGCTGTCATGCTGTTTTGCTCCACCTTCCTTTCCGGAACTCCTGAGCAGCTGTCTGTTAGAACAACTGCATGTGAATTTGGAAAAGCACAAGAATTAACACGACATCACTGTATGAATGAGGACCTCTTCTGGCTGTTTCCATGAGCTTCTCCCATTAAGAACCAGACTGAAAATATCTGGGTCAGAAAAGTGCAACTGAAGATAACACTGCGTACCAGAATGATTCTATAATAATCCTAGCCCCCGTTGCCACGCTTTTAAAATGGATGTGGGAGTGGTCTCTACAGGCTGCATATTTAATACACTTTGTTTTCAAGTCGCCTTGTATTTTGCTGCTTGTTTTAACAGCTCAGATCTCAGTTTCTTTGCTAGGTATTATTGTAATAGCTGCTGTAAGGCTCTGTGTAGAGCACATAGAGAATTCAAAGGCAGTGACCGACAAAAATGAGCTATTTGTATCTTGCTGGGAGATAAAAACAAAACCAAACCTCCCATCTTGTGTATTATCTACAGAGAACCATGCTTTCTGTGTTTGTAAAAAGCAGGATGTAAATACATGTAAGTTTGTATAACGTATGAGGAGAAGGAAAATCATAGAAAAGAATCAATTTTCACAGTCCAAAGCAGTAATTGAAAGTAAATATCTCTTTTGTCTCAAAATAGAGCTATTTATCAGAAAAAGAGAAGCAGGATTTTGCCCCTTATTTATGCCCTCAGCATCTCCACAAAATAAAACATGCATCTGTTGAGGATCATTCAGAAATTGTTAGCACAATTCTTGGACACTTCTTTACTGACCTGGTGACAGATGGTGGTAAAAGAGTGTGGCATTTAAATGACTTGCATATCCTGTGCAGGCAAAGCAACCTGTGTTTAAGGAGCTCCATTTTAGAAACTTCTGAATTTTTAGCCTGAGTGTGAGGATTCTCTGATACACTATTGTTTCTTTCCCTTCTGGCTGGAGATTGATTTGAATGCTGACTACTTCTTTATAAAAGTTCAGGGTATGCATTTCCTTTCAAAGAGTGAATCACACAGGACATAATTTTCTCATTTTACTTGCAATTATTGTAGTTTCCTATTGACACTGCTAGAGCATTCAAAGGCTCCAAACAGATTTTGAAGTATTTTGAGCTGGACACATGCAGAGTTTGTTATAAAAAGCTTCTTGTATGGAACACGACAATGAGGTCACTCAATAAGAGGAACAATGGAAGAAAAGGGTTGCGATATTTTTGTTTGTTTATTCTTTAGCATGCTTTTTAAAAAACATGTGTTGCATATGGCGAGGGAATGATTGGTCAACATTCTCCATCAATATAAATTTCAATAAGAAATGAAAATAGTGGAGTCTGTTCCCAAGTAATAAGTATTAACAAGGGTCCAAACGAATCCATGGTAGCAAGCGATCAGTTGCAAGTTATTAGTTTCTTGCTTAATTACAGAGAAGTCAAGATATTAGATTCAGCCTCTAGCTTACACAGAAAAAAATGTTTTTTTAGCAGAGGCATCCAATATCAGTTGGTAAAAGACTCCAGCTACTCCCAAACTGGTCATTTTACAATGATAGCACAGCATTAACATCAACGGATTAATATTTTTATTAGACAATTGCAAATATTTTGCCCATATGAATCATAAAGCTGCTGTGACCTGGGGAGAACTTGTTCTGCAAAAGGATGTTTGTGAGGCAGCATTCTGTGCCCAGGCTTAGTTGCTAACAAATATAGGAGGGAATAGAAGTTGTATTGGAATTCTGTTGCTGAACTTTGCTTTTGGACAGGTTTTCTGATTTCATCTTTCTGAGTTTCCAGTCTTAGTTATTTTAAATTTAATTTAGTCAGTCTTTACCTCCTTGGTAGGTTGTATTATTTATGTTCAGATGACAGGAAGGTAGATGGGATGGTAGAAGGAATGAAAGGCCATTTTCATATAAGAATAATAAGGGACTGAATGAAAAAGGAAAACTTATGATTGTGGAGAGGGTTGAAAATGAGAAATGTAGGCTTGAGATGCAGTACACTGTCAGAGAGGCAGCAAAGTCCAGTCAGAAGTGCTTTACTTAGGGTCTAAAGCCTCTTTCCATTTATTGCCATTTATTTGTTTATTAATTCCATTTAAAGCCTATTTCCATAAACTGCCTAAGTCTTTAGAAAGCAATTCTACTTCTGCTTTTCCCATTCTGATGCTTTGTCCATGTAAATGGGATTTCTCCATGGTCTCTGTTACTAATGGGGGAAGCATTGGTTTGAGTTAGATTTGGAGGGATAGGACAGGATGCTGGTAGAGAGCAAGTCTTGGAGAAATCAGTCCAGCAGAGCAAACCTTCTAAGTGCTCAGAATTTTTTCTTGCTTTGTTTCTTCTGGATTCATTATTTGTTTAAAATGCCAAATTTGTTAACTTGGCATGCCAAATATGGCGAAGATTTTTTCCTGGGATTAGATTTTTAAATTGATTAGATTTTCTGTATTTTACCACTCTGCTTGTCAAAAGTTTGTGTATGGGTACACATGTGCATAAGTGTGTGTGTGAATTTTGGCTAAGCTACTCAAAGATGAGCTGCAGCTTGAACAGCTGCAAAGTCTCTGAACACTGGAATTATTCATAGCACATAAAGGAAGAAAACCTCTTGAAAATAATTCAAACATAACACAGTTATGTTTGAGGAGAGAGGATCAGACTTGAATTTTTATTTGAATGAGCTGACTCCTGAAGGAACCTGCAAAATAGGAACATGGGTAAATGAAATTATTTCATAGTCTGTTTCCATTTAAACAAAAAAGCATAATGTGGCAAAAAAGTTGAACAAAAAGGTTTGTGTGCAAAATTTATCTGCTTGCTTTCTCTCTGGTGTTAAAATAGAAATACTGGGTAGTGGCTGAGGAAACACACAGTATTATTAGGATAACACTCTGCATGGCTAAAGTCCTTGATGTACAGAATGGTCTGAAAGTACATGGATGGTTCAACTGTGCTGTCTGTTCTTTTGCTTAGGACTTACATATCTTACTTACATATCTTAAAGACACGCTAATTCAGAGATCATCCTTTCTGGCACAGGGATTAAGCCAGAGGGTGTCTATAATCCTGAGAAGACTATCTAAATCTAATGTTCTTGCTTTGTGTAGTCAGATTTTTGCATGTGGCCAATGCTTCTTATACTTTAAAAGATTATGTGGAGCTAAAGAATATAATTCTCCAAGTACGGACATCAAATATTTCAAAAGGAAGACACTTTCTGTGTTCCTTCCTCCTCTGTTAATCCATGCTAAAACAGTTATTGACTTGCTATGGGTTATGCTGTTGCCCACAACTGTACCATTTGCCTTCACTGCATCAAATAGCAAGTGACAACTCTCAGAACAAAGTAACACTTATGAATATATTTTATTCATAGGGAATTCACATGTTCCATTTTGCTATGCCTCAGGCAGCCAGCTGGAGTGTAAAGTGAGTATCCTGTGGCTTCCCCTTACACCTGTTGTAGCAGATAACAACATGCTTTAATGGCATGCTCTTTCCCAACTATACCAGTTAGCAATATTCGCAATCACATTTTTCATTCCCCATGTGGCTTTTTTACTCATTTAGACTGGGTCAGCTGTGGGGTAAAATACTGATTCAACCCACAAATCAGATGTGTCTTTAGAAAGACATTGGGTAAGAGAGTGTGTGACTCTGTCAGACATACCGTTCTGCAGAGACCAAGTGATATAGACAGACATGCAGAGCTGAGTAGTCACATAGCCCTTTTGCATATGTGTTGTGCTATCAGAGTAGAAACCTGCAAAGCACCTGACAAAATCATCATCCAGAACTTCTTACACTGTAGCAAGAAGGTATTTTCTTGCCTGGTATGCAATTAAATTGTGGAACCCTTTGGCACAGAGCTTTTTAGGGGCTATAAATGTAAGTGCATTTAAAACATAACTAAAGAGGATAAAGCAAAAGTTAAATGTGTTATTTTGCCCACAGTGATGAAGATGTGACTTTAGGTTCAGGAAGCCCTTGGAACTGATTGCTGGATGCAGAGAAGGTGTTTAGTGGAACAGTTGTTCTGCTTTACTTATTTTATTAACAAACTTCAGAGATATATCTACTAGAGGATGAAATTCAGAGATAGTTACCTGGTCTTTCTACCAGAAACCACTCCTTACAGTGTCTTAGTTGATTTTAGTGAAATAGCTACTACTGAAGATTTGAGTTCACTGTATGTACTGGTCTGAGAATTGGAATTGTTTCTTAAGCTTTGAGTCATTCCTGTGTAGAGGTCCAGTGATGGCTGGGGGCAAGTTCCAGTCACCCATTTGATCCGATGTTAAATGCAAGTCAGATTCCTTTCTGTTTCTCTGAGCATCTCCTACTGGCAGCTGCTAAAGGTAGAATATTTGGCAGAATGGACTTGAAATGTAAGCCTGTTCTTTTTATTCCAGACCTTGACTAGCAACACAATTTTGTCCTAAATGGGAATTTTTCTGTAAGATATCAAAATGCATTGTCATTGGGGAGAAATAACAGAATCATAATTTAATTCAGATTAGAATGCACCTCTGGATATCAACTGTGTGAACATCAACGTGCCCCACTCAAAGCATGGTAATCTTAAAGCAGGTTGTTCTGTGTTTTAAATAGCTTTTAAGGACAGAGATTCCACAGCTTTCCTGGACAACAAGGACCAGCATTGACCAACATTATGATGTAAAGATCTCTTAATATCTAATTGGACAAAAGCACACTGCAGACCCATGTTTGACTTGTTCTCCATGAGGCCTGCAGGTCATTTCCTGTTAAGCTGCTCTTTAGACATTGATCCCCAGTCTATGCTATTGCATGGACTTGTTTCTCCCCTGAGGCAGGATGTTGCATTTACCTTTGCTGAACTTCCTGATTTTGCTGTAAGCCACCTCTTCAGCCCATCAAGGTCCCTCTCAATAGCAGCCCTGACTATCACGGCTAATAGCGCAATGTACAAACAGCATCAGATAAAGAAAATGCATTGGTTAAATGTTTGAAATCTTTTAATGAATAAGCCAAAAAGTTATACTTGTGTGTTTTTGTGGGAAGGAAAAACATGATTTTTTTTTTTTTTTTTAAACACTACTTTAGCACTGGGAGACAAGTGAATGCACCGACATATTCTAGTGTACAAAAAGAAGCCTCTTTCCAATCCCTATCCAGGTATCTTGGATGGGAAGAGGTGCATGATTCTCTTAATGAGATACTTGTGACTGTCACATATCTCACACTCCCAATGCTATGTAAATATATAATAGTTAAAGCACAGATCAGAAGCTGTTTCCAACATCTTACTACATTCAAGGTTAAGAGCATGATTCAGAAACTGAGCAGATGCTGTGACTCAAGTAACTGCTGATGCACTTGGCAGCATATCTGTATGTGCAAACACTAACAAGTACATTTTCATTTCAGTGTACATGGAAATTAGGCATGCAATTCCTGTTGCCTACCAAAAAATGGTATCCTAATTCTCCATGTACTAGCCAGGAACTACTAAGACTCATGAGTAAAATCAGTGGAAAATGCACGTTATGATTACCATTATCACGTCATATACCCTACATCTCAGTGGGCAGAATAAGAAAAAAATTACTTGTAAGCGGCACCTTTTCTAAAAATTTAATCATATACAAGGATGTAAGAATGGCTGCAGTGAGCCAAAATATGTTCTATTAGCCTAAATACATTGTCTTTGGCAGCACACATAAAATAAACTTAAGGTAGTCTCTATGTAGTCAGTAACCTTCAATAAGTTTCCCTCTCCATGATCCTGACCATGACTCTTATCTTAAACTATGAATATTCTTAACATCTGCAACAACCAGTGATAAGGAGTTCCCAAGTTTGATTATACCTAGTTGTGAAAAACCACCTCACTTTGTTTCTGATCCCTCACCCTCCTAACTTCCTTTGAAGCTTCCTAGTTCTTGTCTAAGAGGCATCAGCGAATTACCAGATCACCTCAAGTGACTGCAGTCTGTATCTTCTGCTTCACATTTTTATGCACCCTGCATGATGCTTCTGGTTAGCATTGTTATCACTGAGCTGTGGAAACAGGGAGTTTCTGCTCCAACAAGTTTTGTTTTGTATTTCTGATTGAACTCTCTTGTATTAATAGAATAAGTTAGCAGGTTATGCATAGCATTGGCCAGAACAGAGAGAAGAAAAGCATGTGCAATCAGAAATGTTTTAAGTTGTGTTAGCAGGCTAAAAACACACCCACATAGGGCCACAAGAAGGTGGAGAAGCAGCCTCCTGATACAACACTAAAACAATTCCTGCATGGCTCACTCAGGTTCCTGGTATATATCCTCAGGAATGGGAACACCATGTGCAGAGCGCTGCGTTGCTGTGGCAATGCAGTGCCTGTAGAACTCAAGTGTTGTGTGTGCTGTGGACATTTACATGGGGGTCAGCTAAACCAGATGATAAATTCAGGAAATTTCTTCAAGGAAGCAAGAGAATCGGTGCAGAATGAGGGTTCTTGAAGATGCTTTTAATTTATTGACATTTTGGATGCATTTAAGTAGTTGGAATAGCTCTGTTTTGTTTTGCATTGACAGTTTTGTGGAACTTTGGTGCAAACCCCTTCCCTTTGTTGTAACTTTCAGGGGTTTACTAGAGCCTACGAAAGCGTGGCTAAAGTTACACATTCATTTTTTCTACTCTTTGGACTGCTTCCTACTACCGTTGTGTAAACTCAAGTGATTATTCTATTTTTGTGTTCTGGTGAGAAACTTCCAGGCTGTGAGCTATTAAAAATGAAGAAATGTTTCCAGGCATCTGATATCAACCAGCAGCACTGAAAAAGTAGCAGTCCTGAGAGCAGTGTTAGCAGAGCACTCATACTATAGAAGACATACCATTGCATTAAACCTATGGACAGCACTTCTTTGACTAAAAGGCTATTACACTTTGAAAAGCAAAACACAGGGTAATGATAACTGTACACTGAATCTGAAACTAAATCAACAAAAATGTATGTTTGTTAATATAGAATGACATCAATAAATGCTCCAAGCTTTATGAAATGACATATGTCATACGGTTTTAACACATTCTGTCAAAGAGTTATAATCCATGCAGTTCTCCTTTAATACAAGTTTTAAAGAAAGTTACCCACCCTGTTTTAAAACACTAGTTACTCACATTTAAGTGAGAATAAGATAGGTAACTTGCACTAAAGGTTAATATATATCTAAAAGTATAATTCAGTAATGAAATAAAAATATCTGGCTTCTAGGGGCAATTACCTTGGAGTATGTGACAGAATTGATCATGCACATATGAAGAGTCAAAGTTGTTGATATGGTAGACAAAGAACTATGTTGAGTTATATTTCAATGGGAAAAACCTTTTGATGTGAAAGGTCAGATGGCAATGAATTCTGGGTCATGGCACTGAGTACCTAGGCAGTACTCCATTCTCTCCACTTCAATGGGAGCTGCGTTTCAGATTCTGGACCCTGATTACAGAGAAGGGAAAAATCACAGTATGTATTAGTTATAGTCTGGACAGTTCAGATAATGCTGGTCACCGAAAACTTCTATCACAATATAGACAGAGGAGAGAGGAGCGGAGTTTTTATTTGCAAAACCAGTGATTTTTGGAACATTAGCTGAGTCTTTAAAAGTCCTGGGAAAGGAGAGCACATGACAGGAAGAACATCAGGATGGAAGTCAGATTAAATATGACAAACAGATGAAGGCATGAATAATGGTTTATTTGAAACAGTATCAAGATGAAGCTGAGTATGTCCTAGCCTAGCATTATTTTATTTTTTTTCATATAGGATTGCCTTTCCTCCTGTACTTCACCTGTTCTGGTAGTTCTGCTTTAGGAATGGAATAAAAAACCCAGTTGGATTTGAGAGGCTGCTCAGATTTCAATCTGTTAGCAAAGTTATAGTTAATGTTTGCTTTAGTGGGAGAGTAAACTCTGTTATCTGTTCTAGTTTCTTCTTCCCAAAATGCAATCTATAGAAATAAAACTTAACCAACGCAGATAGCTATGCGGGTGTGTGTGTGTGTGTGTGTGTGTGGTGGGGTGGGGGGGGTGTTGGAACTAGATGATCTTAAGGTCTTTTCCAGCCCTAACTATTCAGCGATTCTATGAGTCTTATGTCTGAGCCACGTGAATTATTCATGTAGTAAGTGATACTTTGTAGCAAGACTCTTTTTTTGCCACCTTTCAACCAGAGATTCATGTACAATGTATGAATTTGTGATCATCTCTTGATAAAAGTATGAAATTGTGAGCAGAGTAATACTATTTAAAATGACATTGCTTAACTTTTGCAGAATGATTTGCATGAGGCCATACAGATAAAATATTACCTTTTGAAAAATTAATGCAATGCATGTCAGTCAAACATCACTAAGCTTTGTGTTTTATTAAAAAAAACCTAAAGACATAAGCAAGACTGACAGTAAAGTTATCATACACTTGAACAAGTTATATACGTATAGATACTTTCAGTTTATTAACTTTATGCTTCCAATTGTTAAAGCATTCTTGAAATTAAAAGTATGTGCATAAAAGTCCAATAACAACTTTAATCCTGTGGTTGTACTTCTAAGGCCAACACACCCCATGAGAGGGTATTTGATTGCCTCCAGCCTCTTTTGTTGCTCCCAGGGACCAAAAGGGAAATGAAGCAGCAAGCTATGGTCCTTCCTAGAGGAAAAACTTCCTCAGAGAGCACCTGTTTGCTACATCGCTACTGCAGGAGGCTCCTTCCCCTTTCCAGCTCATTCCCACACCCAGCCTGGGCTGGAGCGTGATGGTATCAGGTCTGGCTTTCTTGCAGTCATGGGGGCACCGTCACCAGCTCAAAGGAACCTGCTCTGGAGAATGGGAGGTTGAATGTGAATGTCAACAGTGAGGAAGTGGTGATGGCTCTGAACAGGATGCCCCAATATGTTACTGATAATTCATGGCACTGGACACTATAGGCATTAAATCTTGTCTCTCATCTTCAAGAGAGATGGAATTTGCCACCTCAGGCACAGCATGCTTGCAAGCTTTGTCTAAGTCATCTGTTTCTTGTGGGAACTTGTTTGCTTGTGTGAAGAATGATGAGGAAGTTGCAGTATTTCAAATGTTAACCAAAGGACACTGGAAAATGGGCAGGAGTAATATGAAACTCTCCCAGGCTTTAGCAGATGGACTATTGTATTACAGATGTATACTGGAAGGTTGTTATGAAGACAAAAATTCTGTCATATTTCTTTTCACTTGCTATTACTAATTATAAGACTGAGTTCACTAATGCTGGCTAAGAGGCGTGTATTTAACTTGACAAAATTTGTGGTGAATAGATTAATATATTTTCATATCCCATGTGCCATTTTTCACAGACATGTGAATATGAAAATGCAGATAACAGGGAGAGAATGATGCAGCAGAGTATGATGTAATTTTTCTATTTTTATGGACTTTGTACACTTTAAGGGAGAATGAGTCTATAAAAGCAGCTCAGTTTCAGTGGCTCTAAATATGGCACATAGCTCTCTAAAAGCTATTCAAACTTAGCTCTTACATTTATTTTTTTGTTTTTCCTAAAAAAGTATTCAGTTTTCCAACTGTTGATAGAAGAATGTTATTTTTCAAATTATTATTTTTATTTTTTAGAATATTTTGAAAACAAAATGGTAATGTTGGTCAGAAAAGCAAAGAGAAAATATGTATACAAAGCCAAAGTCAAAGTGTCTTAGGTGTTTCCTTTGATACTTTGCTGAAGGTATAATTTTAGAAGATAATCAGGGAGAATTTAGAGACTTCAGAAGAGTAAAAGAAAAGAAGTGCTGGTTGTTGTGTCATACAGGCAGTCTTTCAATTTTCTGGAGTTTCTTATATACAAACTCATTTCTATTTGATGTTAATGGCAAGGATTTATTTATTTATCCAGTAAGGCTATGTAAAAATAAACAACTTATGCTTTGAAAGGCCCAGCTAAAAGGTTTTGTAATGTAAGAGAGAATTAAACACTTAAATACTTAGTGGTTTACTGCATTGTAGCAAGATTGCAAGCTTCATTTAAAGAAGCTTCATCTTCATGTTAAAATGTCTTGCCGTATGGTTGTAAGTAAGGAAATGGGCCTGTCAATGCATCAGGTATGACAGGGCAGTCAAGCTGCTTTCCAGAATGCTTCCAGAGTTCATGTTTAATATCACTGATGATATATAATGTTACATTAAGGTAGTGGTGTTAAACACGCAAAGTATATTGCATATAATATAAAACTGCTGATGAATATAGTTTACAAATATGCGTGTGCACTGTGAAGCTTGTGGGTAAGAACAACATGGGTTAAAAAGAGTTAAGAGTGTTTTGCAAAGAGCTCTCACCTCCTTTTTATCATGTTTCTGGAAAGACAAAATACAGTCCTTAGATAACTGTGAGCTGATAAGCTATCTAACGATGTCAGGCCTTGCCTATTGAAAAAACAATTAAAGCATGTCTTGCACAGAAGAAGAAAAAAAGGTAATGTTTTCTATGATATTCTTATGTAATTTCTTATAAAGGCCAATTATTTAATTAGGTTTTCTTTTCCATTTCTACCTGCATATAATAAATACATAGGCATTGAAAAAGTCCAACATCGAAAATCAGATTTAAATAACGCTAATAAAATCAATTTCTTAGCAGCTGTGACTAATAGATCTTTAAAGAGAGCTAAGTGCAATAATGAGCATGAAGTTGATGGTAAAATTTGGCTGAAAATATGCAAGGTGCTGAATTAAATGTTTGCTATTGCTGGGCTAGACCAGTTTGTACAAAGCCTTTTGAAATGGCTGTGCAGAAATAACTGAGTAGGAGTTCTTTCACTAGGTAATATCTTACCATGTTAACATGGTGTCTGGACCTGTTTTCTAACACTGCATAAAGACAATTAATTGATTACAAGTCAAGAAGATAGCTCCATCTGCAACATGGAAGGTGAGGAAGAGTATGGCATGGAAGGTGAATCCCTTTCATTTCACACTGGCTTTGGACAGCTTATGGGGTGTGTGTGTGTGTGATTGTGTGGCCAAAATAAGGGTCAGTGTGCCTCTGTGTCCCAGTTTATGGAGCTCTGAAAAAGTGTGATCTGGTCAGAGGAAATATGGGATTTGGACTTCTAACAAAGTGTACAGAAACAAGCAGGAGCTATGTGCCTTTGTACCGCAGTGGAAGCATGTGCATATAATAATTTCCAAGAATGCAGGATCTCTCTGAAGTTATCCTTATTTCTACAGAGTTAAGTGACAGGATCAATCAAAATGTACTTGCATGGATAAATCACTACACATGCATTAGCAGTTAGTTTCCTTTTACTTCATAACTTTTTGCCAGGGTGTCACTTCCTGCTGATGGCAGTGTGTGCTGGGTTGCTTGGAAAGATGTTCCTTTTGCACTTATCAGAAATTCTTACAATATGATTAGATTGACTTTGCTTTACTTTTTGGCTTTTCTAATGTCACAGGTTTTGTACTGCAACACATGGGACATGTTTGCCTGTGGCCAGTTTTAATGAGAGAAAGAACTCTGTTTTTAGTGACAATACGGCTCATTGCAGTAATGATTGTTTTTTTTGCAAACTAACTAGAGTTTAAAAGCCATTTATGGTTAAAACAGGTCACTGGAACTATACAGACAATAAAAGCATTATTGCTCTATCAGTGCCTTTTTACTCTCTGTTAAGAGAAACCCTAATCTTTCATTTCCTCCCAAACACTTAAAGCATCCCTAATTACATCACTGCTCAAGCTACAACTGCTGCTCTCAACATCACATAAATCTCACACTAAATTGATTTGTGGCTGAATTGTGAAAGGGATCAATGGATTCATTTGCACTGATTCCCCACTCTGTTACTGAGAACGTGCCTACACATGTGAAGGATGAGATTATCTGTGTTGATTTACAACCTCCCAGATGTCTTAAAAGCGACAGTGTACCTGTGATACAGGGAAAAAGAATGGGAGAATTAAATTGGATGCTGTTTGATCTTGATACTCTTATGATTGCTAAATCTCCAGTGTGGTGGAGTGAAATGCGGTGTTGTCACCACCATTTTGCTCACAAAAGCACTGTTAACTCCTTGGAGAGAACACCTTCCCATTTTCTACAGCAGTGACATGATACTCTCAAGTACCATAAACAGTCTGTTGCAGAATAAATGGTGACTATGTCTGAAAACTCTGCTTTGTGCAAGGCAAGGTCCTTAAAAACAAGTCTCAGGTGTGAGCAT
Source organism: Psittacus erithacus (assembly GCA_009867235.2). Taxonomy (NCBI): domain Eukaryota; kingdom Metazoa; phylum Chordata; class Aves; order Psittaciformes; family Psittacidae; genus Psittacus; species Psittacus erithacus. Next base: position 41,143 of record WYDI02030532.1, read on the forward strand.
GAGAATCTGCTAACATTAATAGTATGCGCCTTTCCTGCATTATCTGGGACTGGTTCACCCTGTTAGCAAAGAAAACTCTACTGATCTTCACTAAAGGAAATTTTTAGTGTGTAAGAATAAATTAAACCATAGGACTGAGACCTTAGCTAATAATTTCAGAGTAAAGACATGTTTTTCCTGTGTGTTGTATAGTCCAGTACATATGACCCAAGTAGGATTATTCCAACCCTAACTATTCTATGATTCTATGATTTTCTGAGTGTCACTCTGCCAGTGTAAAGCCATCACTTACACTACAGAACTGTCTTTGCTTTATGAATGCCATCAGATCTGTGTCAGCAGAATATCTTTGCATAGGGAGTATGTATGTGAGTACTTCTTTGTTGGTATGGATATACGACTTCAACAAAACCATGGGCTGAGGTGGATTTTCTTTTCTTGATGTAACTTTTTCCATACCAATGTTTTTATCCAAAGGACTTGTATCATAATATGCTGTTCCTCTCTTGGTGGAATGTATGATTCCACAGCTGGATTTAGCAAAAAGAAGGAAAACACTTGATAGAGGAATACAGATTTTAGCTTTTAACAGGCATTGAGAGCCATTCTTTCCTTGGTAGAGTTAGCTCTACAAAAGGTAGAGCCCCGTTTCAGGGCTCTGCTGCAAGGAACGTTTTATAAGATTACATTTTATGTGTACAAGGATGATTTTATTTTGTGAATCAGAGGGGAAGAAGATCAGGCTTTGGCTCAGTGACAGTGCTGTTGATTATCTGTATTATGCTCTAAAGTATAACTTCTAAAATGATGGGCATCATTTTTGTTAATATGACTTTGAAAAGGATTGCCCTCATCCCATGTTTGTGTTGGCTTGGGACAGCTGCAGAAACAATGTCGAAGAGATGCCTGAGAAGAAATCTGAGAGTCCAGGAGTACTATCTGTGTAAAGGCGTGTAGTTTCTGATTGTGGGCCCTGGGTGCTGGTCTGACACTGGTGTCAGGTAGCAAAGAATGTTTAAGAAGTCTGCAAACCTTTCTGAAGTCAGTTTTTTTGCGTCACCAGGTCACACTTATGCATGCTTATACAGCAAATATTCCTGTTCTGGAGGTCATTTGCATAGAACAACTTGGCCTGATTTTGCCAGAGGTTAGCTGGGCTCAGAGGAATAGGTTTTTTTTCATGTGTGTGCAAAAAAGATGGGATTGAAGAAGTGAAAATGCCCAGAAGGAAAAGGAGAGCAAAGAAGAAAATGTGAAGAACATGGGACATATTCTTTAAGCTAAGAAGCCAATTTGGCAATGAAATTGAACATGGTAAAGAAAGCAGAAGCAGATAAATTTAGAGAGTGAAGACAAATAGGAGGGACAATGATGAGGAACAGATCAAATCCCAAGAAAAGGAAATGAAGCAGGCATTGTGTTCCTGTGATATAGGCCTGTGCATTTTGTTCTTTGCCTAGGTGTGGTTGTCAGGGCTTTGAAATTCTGTGGAGCTGAAGTTCTGTCATCTTGCACTGCCATGTTTTCTTCGCAGCTTCCACAGTACTTGACCACCATGCCCCTCTACACTCCCAGTTTCAGGGTTTATGATCTGCGAAGTATTTGCAATCAAATGGGTCATAAGTATATTGCTTGTGTCACAAACACATACAAAGAAAGTTGGAACTAAAGAGATGGCATCTAAATCCTACTCGGTAGAAAAACTAAAAAGGAGAGTGCTCCTTGATTTATCAACATCATCTTTCAATTTCCAAAGTAAGTACCTGGCACTAATTCAGGGCTGTCTACAACCTAGTCCACAACATGAGCTAGAAATGCCTGCTATCACCACGGCAAGAAATTTTCTATCTCTAATAAGGAAGGTTAAATATATTTCCTATTAATATGTTTCAAGAATAGATACATTAAAAACATTTAAACAGTCAGAAACTCTGACAAGAAGGATACTAAAAGAAGAAATTTTAAAATCTGAATTGCACCCCATTAATACTGATACAAAAGCTGAGGGGAAAGCTGCATGTTTTGCTGGTTTTGTTTAGAACCACAAATAAAATCATATAAACTAAGGCTATGAACTGTTTTTTACAGGTGTAGCAAATTGCATCTGATGCAATCAGCAAGTTTGCCAATGACACCAAGCTGTGTTGTTTGGGTGATACACTGGAGGGAAGGAATGCCATCCAGAGGGACCCTGACACGCTTGTGAGGTGGGCTGATGCCAACCTTATGAAGTTTAA
>WYDI02030533.1:0-25315 GCA_009867235.2 Psittacus erithacus
TTAGTGTGAGGTGTCCCTGCCCATGGCAGGGGGGTTGGAACTAGATGATCTTAAGGTCCTTTCCAACCCTCACTATTGTATGATTCTATGAAATTATTTATCAGTCCTAATGTATCACAAGCAACTTTGAAGCTGATACTTCATCAGCAGTCACAAAGCTACCCACATTCACTGCTAATGTTCATTACAGTTTTTACTTAAACTATCAAACATCCTTAAACTGGAAAGTGTCACTAAGCTTTTCCCCCAAAGAAAATCTTTAATGTGGCATCCGGAGCCTGATTTAGGGCCTTTCATTAGGATATCATTCACTGTATGATAAGTCTTGCCAGACCAAAAATTAAAAAACTCGGTATCAATTCCTCTTCCCCTTTCCAGATACTTTCTAAGTAGAATTCATACAAGAGCTTTCACTCTGAAATATTTTTGCAGAAAATACAGGTTTCCATCCTAATTTCTTCTTATTCAGCTATCCCAGCTTCTCAAAGGGAATTCTCTGGTACATGTAGCTCTTGTCCTTTTGAAGAGCTTCAGCTGTAATTGTTATCCTGAATCCCTTCCCAGCTGGTTTTACAATCTGCTTTACCCCAACCCAGACACCTGCTAATAAAGGAGCAGTATCTTGTTCCACTGCTTATTTAAGACTAGATCTTAAATGGACCTAAGCTGCAAAAAGTACTCTTACTAGTTTCTACAGCTTAAATCAGGTGAAGGCAAGGAAATAGGGGGAGAGTAATACAGACACTTATGCAACTCAAAGGCCAACACAACCTATAAATTATTCAAATACAGCTGGACTTCTCTAGCAACAATTCACTGAAACACATTTTGGAATGAATGAAGTAAAACTTTTTATTCAATATAGGACAGGCAACTAGGCAGTATATCTGGTATTCCCATCCAAGAGCAAACACCGCTTCCCCAATGCTGAAGTGTCCTGCTATGTATTGAGGTGGGACCAAGGAAGAAATTAGTTCTTTCCCCCAAAACTTTCCTCATTTCAGCATGCCATTTTCTAAACAAAAAAGTGTGCGTAACCTATGGGACTGTCCTTTGTGTGCCGGTATGAATTACAAGAGAAACAGGAAGTGAATGGAGCCTCCTTGCATGTCATAAATGTGGGCACGGATGTAACTCATATTAACCCATCACTTACACCAAGCAGCAATGTCTTGGTTCAAACACATTGAAGATGTCAAAGATAGGATACGTCCAACCAGTGTAGATGTTTACAATGCTAACATATAAGAGAGTCACCCACAAATACATTTATTAGTCAGAGAACAGAGATGTACTTAAAAGGCTGAATACGTAGGGCAGTAAAAGTGGTTGTTTCTCTTCACTGATTGTAAAGGCACACCAGAGCAACTAGTTCAGACGCTGACATTTCCACTGCAAATGTGGAAAGTTAGGTGAGCTGAATGTCTGGGGGTCTTTACACCTGTTTTAGTGCATTTTATTTAGGCTTCTGCAAGCTATTTGGTAGTCAAAAATTCTTTCATATTTCAAACACAATTAAAAGGGCAGAAGAGATTAAGTTGGAGAAAAATGATACTATTGCCTCATTTCTAAATATATTTTTTTGCATAAGTATCAAGCAGAACTAGTCCAAATGTCTTCTCTTGCTTTCACTTTTTATTTTTGCTTTACATTTTACAATTTTCCCCTATCCCTGTGACATTGAAGATGAACGGATTAAGTTGTCTATATAAAGATAATCGGAAGACTCTTTAATCTAGCCTGTTCCATTCTTCCTCCTTGCACAAGACACTTATAATCAGATCCTGTGCTTTTCAGAGATCAAGGAAAGACACAAGACTACAGAGATAGATAGAACATAGGTACAAAGACATTTCCATGCACATCATTTGTAAATAATATATTTAGAGGAAAAGTTGTTTTTTTTTCTCTCATGATGACGTTCTCAGTGTTTTGATACTTCATGCATTTCTACAATTTATGGAGTAATTTTATGGTTGTTAATAGAGATGAAATAAACCTGATGAGAAAAAAAAGAAACACCGAGGATCTTCCCAAAACTCATTCTAAATGCTGAATGTTATGAACCATTTATAAAGTTCTGGTTTAATACATTTGAACTGCCTGTATTATCCTTTATATCTTAACCCACTGATTCCCCTGTGAGCTCGATCAGATTTCCTGCTGAACAAGCAGTTTAAGAGTATTTCTGGCTTATATTTTCAGGTCTTGATCACACTACAGCTTTGTTAATAAGACATGGTGAACATCTGTGTGAAGAATGATCTATTTAATGGGGAAAAAGAGGACTAGAGAAGAGACCTGGAACTTGCCTTAGAGGATGATAATCCTCTACCATCTTCCTCTCCCTTTACTACCTTGTAGGAAGAAGCAAATATAGAATTGCTAAAACTATCATTGCCAGTTTGACAGCTTCATTCTGTGGTTATTGGAAGTCTGTGAACCACAAAAAAAGCAACTGCTTTGGCCTTTAATAATGTGGTACAATGTTAGAAAAGGCCCCTATGATGAGGAAGTGACATCAAAAAAGGCATTCCTCCTTTCTTTGCTTCTAGGTTGCCCTCACAAGCAAATATGAAACTGAAATTAGTGTACCAAACTGGGTTTGCATGGAGAATGAGCATCAAGAACACCACCCACAGAATTCCTCTACTTTTTTTTTTAATCTGAAAACCATCATGCATCAGGCCCTCAGAAAGGAATTTCCTGTTTAAAGACTTAGATTAAAATATTAAACCCATAGCAATAACTACAATATGTAAATAAGGTGTTTGGCTGGTGGTGTATTGACACATCTGGTACAGCCACAGAAACCCTGTTGTCATCCCCCCCTCAGCTTGACTTGGTGGTCCAGAAATAATGCACTTGCATTACTAATCACTTGAAAGATCTGGGTTTCATCAGTTCTCACTGACCTTAACAGTAATTCTCCCAGTGTGCAGCTTTTCCTGAAAGCTGAGCTACCTCCCGGCGCAGACAGATCAGCCTGCTTTGTGTTACTGGCCACTGATTTTAGCAATCCTGCCTGCTTTAATTTGAAAGCATCCACCGAGAATCGTGAATTAGATGGAAGATGATTTTAGCATGCATTTTTCAGGGGATTTTTATGAAGTGATCTAAAGAGGAAACTATTAATTCAGCCAAAGAGATTAGCAATACTGTCTGCACTACTCGGAGCAACAACAACGATCTCTTCCTCCCCAACAGCCTGGCAAAGACAGCCATGTGGAAATTGAAAGCCTCTGCCACATCTTTAAGCAGGCTTTCATTTTTATTTTGTGCAGTGTCCCCTTAGTGTTTGGTATTATAAATGAACAGCCTGTGACCACCCCTCCACTCGGCAGAGCTCTCATGCAGCACTGCAGATCTCTAGCACCACTGGCACCTGCAAAGTGCCTCTTTCCCTGACTTGAGCCCACAGAGATTACAGAAGCACATTATTTCCCTGTGCAGCTCTTTCACCTCTCACTGCAACCATTTCCTACACAGACACAAAATTTATATAAAAGGCTTTCCTCAGCTTTCATCAAATCTAGGTTGCAGGCTTATTTTGTAACATTAATTCTCTCCCTCACCAACCGCCACATCAATTCAGTACTTTATAAACTATTTCAGGGATCCGATTTATCAGGCCTGACAGAGCTTCACACTGAAATAAACAGCACTGCCTCTGCCGAGCTCGCTTAGTGGCTCCTATTTATCATTATTTAATTCAAGGGCCTAAAATTCTCTGACATTATTAATAGTAAGATGAATCACTGGAAAACTACAGAATCTGTGACCAACGAGGCTGAAATAATCCATTTTAGTGAAAATGTCTATGTGGAATTGCATTCCCTGATGGGTAGCCTCTCTGTCATTAGCGACTCCATATGCATGGGTGGTAAGGAACTGAAGCATGAAGTCCCCAAAGCGTGGGATACTTCAACTGCCATTCTCTTCCCAACACTTAACACCAACGCAGAAAATAAGGGAATACAGCACAGCTCTAATGCCTCTGTCAGTTGAATTTAAATGCACTAATTTAATCCTTTTTGTACTTGATTAACTTTAACTTGTCTAAGGTTGAACTTCTGTGTTAACTGGACCTGCAAATCCATTAGTTCATTATGAAGACTGTATTACTTAGCCACCTTGATGAAAGATAATCAGCTGCCTGGAATGTATATGAGCACTTGCTGCCTTAATTTGGAACCTCATTAGTGATATTTTTCTATTTTGTCTAAATGAAAGGGATTACATTGGGAGTTTGTCCAGGACATGCAATTTTATATAAGAACAGACAGCATTATTCAAGAGTTGTAAGACCCAGTAAGAAGTTAAGGATTGCAGAATTTATTTGGTTCTGTCATGAGTATTCAGGGAACCTAAAGCAGCTGGGGAGGCAGATTCTGAGCTTTTTCCTAGAGGTGCTGAGTACTGTCACTCCACCTCCATGATAGAGGTGGCCAAAAAACCTTGACAAACAGAGGTTTTGAATAACTGCAAATGTTCTGAAAAATTCCTTTAAAAATTACGACATTCAGAATCAAATATATATGTATATGCAAGAAAAACTTTACTTCCTTTCCTTCACACGTTGTTTTGTTATCCACTGTCATTCCCTTGGACTTAAGCAGTTTACTTCCTTATTAGTGTCTGAACAGACGGTGTAGTTTTTAAAAGAACAAAGGACCAAGCAAACACAAAATTCTCTTTTGAAGAAGTTCTGCAATAGCTTTTGTACAGGGGATTGCCTCCTGAACAATTAATCGTTCATCCAAGTTAGGACTCCAAAAGCTGAAATGCACACCTCTGCCCTGTTCCAGAGCATGTCTTCAGGCAAAATTCTGTGTAAATGCCATTACTAGTTTGGTTTTATCTGTTTTACCCATTTTTTCATTTCTATCTTAGCAAACAACATGACATTCTCAAACACATAAAGCATCATCCTGCCATGTCCCAGAGTGTACAACTGTCGTGGTTTAAGCCAAGCCGTAAATCAGCCACGCAGTCTCTCACTCACTCCCCCCCCTTCTTCCCTCGGCTCGCGGAGGGATGGAGGGCAGAATCAAAAGAATACAATTCCCACAGGTTGAGATAAGAACAGTCCAGTAACTAAGGTATAACACAAACCACTGCTGCTACCACAAATTATAACAATGACGAGGGAAATAACAATGGGAGACAACACAACTGCTCACCACACCAACACCCAGCCCGACCCTGCAGTCATCTAGCCCTTCCGGGTAACTGCTCCCAGTTTACATCCTGGGCATGACGTGCTGTTGTATGGAATACCTCTTTGGCTAGTTTGGGTCAGGTGTCCTGTCTCTACTTCCTCCCGGTTTCCCCTCATCCCTGGCACAGCATGAGGCTCAGAAAGTCCTTGGTCAGAGTAAACATTACTGAGCAATAACTAAAAACATCGGTGTTATCAGCGCTGTTCCCAGGCTGAAAGTCAGAAACACAGCGCTGCACCAGCTACTAAGGAGAAAAATGACTGCTACTGCTGAACCCAGGACAACAACTTCTTTCACTGCTGTGTTATGAAAACTCCATTCTGGAAGGTTGCAACACAGCTTCCCATTATTTCAGGCACTTTGAACAGAAAATGTAAAATAACCCAACAGTTACATTTTAGGAGCAACATATGAGACTGGGGAAAAAGCCAAGTCAAGCGACATATAGCATGAATAAGGCCAGTTTGCTCTAAAGAGAATTATCCTTTAGCATTATAGTCACTCTGTGCCATTTGGTCTTGTCTCTTGGAAGCAATTATTGCTTCCTGAGCTGTTTTATTTTACAATATATAGGTACTCTGATGGACTATCGTTTGAACTCTTTTTTTCCAGTGGGTTAAAGCAGAAATCAAGTCCTGAACATTCATATCACATCCTACCACAGCAGAGACTATGGATAGCCACAAATTTATGTTTCTGAGATGTCTAATCTGTGAAATGTGCTCTGAGTCTTTCTATCAGTTCAGGCTCTATCAGTAAAATACAGAGAAGGATATTTATCTTAATTACATATATTCAAATGCAGAAAGTTGAGCAACATCAAGACCTGTGATTTTGTACTTTATTGTCAGAAGAAACCTAGGGAGTATTCATGAAAATGTATTAAATACTTGGGAATATACCAAATATACCAAATATATATAGTGAATATACCAGATTGGGGTTTGAGGATGTTTTGAGTTCTCATATAATGAATACAGTTACTTGAAGTAGCAACAGCTTTTAGCATTCAGTCACCTTGTGAAGCACAATTAACTAAGTTACAGTGATTCTTGTGATCTCAAATATTTTCTAAAGAGAATTTCATAGAATTATAGAATAGTTTGGGTTAGAAGGGACACATAAAGGACACATAAAGTCATCAACTCCAGCCCAACCCTGCCATGAACAGGGACATCTTCAATTAGGTCAGGTTGCTCAGTGGCCTGTCCAACCTGACCTTGAATGTTTCCAGGAATGGGGCATTTACTACCTCTCTGGACAGCCTGTTCCAGGATTTCACCACCATCATTGTAAAAAATCCTTACTTATATCTAGTCTAAATCTACTGTCTTTTAATTTAAAACCATTAACCCTTGCCCTATGAAGTTTGTTTGCAAACTTTTTATTCCTGCACTCTCCAGTTCATTATAATTTATTTCATCTCTGCTTAAATTAGGGCTGAACCACACTGACTCAATCCACCACTCATTCCTCCACATCTTGCTCCAGTCTGACTTCCCTTAACAGCAGCATCAGATGTGCAAAGGTGCACCAAGCTACAAAGCAGAGCATGACAAAGTAGATCCAGGCACAACATATCTCTGTGTATAAGTCATTAGGTCATAAAGTCCCAGTCTGTGATTTTCAAAACATTTTTTGACAAGATTAGAAATAGGATGCAATATATTTATTACCTGGATTTTCATGTACTGTCACAATCGTTATTTCAGAGATTCCAGATTCTTGATATTAACAAATTCTATACAGTGAATACACCTTTTGTGCACTATGGAATACTGTCAAAGAACCCCATTTTGCTTTCTTATACATAGGAGAATTGCCATGCTAACCATGTGTAAAACAGGGACTTTTGGCTTCAATTATAATTCACCAAATTCCCAAAAGTATAGTTTAGTCTGTATGAAGATCCACATTCTACCTAATTTTAACCAACCAGTTTGATAATACTTCTGAGACTTACATACAAACTATGAAGCATTCTGAAATCTCTCTTATCACCAATTAGGCTAATCCCTGTCTTGTGCTATGGAGCATTTGAAAAGTGTACATTAGCAGAAGCTGCATGTACAGTTTGAGGTTAATCTATTACTGTTAGTGCAGCATCTCTGTGAATGTCCCAGTGAACAGAATTGCAACTATAGCTTTTTTTAAAATTTGCTCACTATTTAATAAAGGGTGGGATTTTCATCTTCTCTTGTATTTTCTCTCCTAAAAAGATGCAAAGTTAACTCCCTAAAATGCATGGAGGAAAGGGACTGTGTAAAGCTCCAGAAAAGATACCCAGCGATAATTTACAAGCAGCCATCACTACAGTGGATGAAATTGTTCAGGATTTTTCACTGCTCTGATTTGCCATTATTTAGGAGCCATCATAAAATTAGGTTGGGAGGGTTTCTTTACCAAATAATGACTTACAGTGTTCTATGTCCAGACAATGGCATTCAATTTAACACATAGCAATTCACTTGGCAGCTGGAGAGGTGCGGTAGAAATAATCTTGGGCTCTGGTTTGGTCTGTCAGGATCCTGTTCATATGCATGTGAATCACTGTTAACTCATGTTAGCGAAAGAAGAGACGTTTACGTCTTTTGGTCTTTTGTTGCGGCATGTGCAAAACATAGAATTATAGAATCAGAGAGTCAACCAGGTTGAAAAAGACCTTTAACATCAAGTTCAACCATTCCCCATCATTGCCAAGGCCACCCCTAACCCGTGGCAGTGAGGGCCTCATCTATATGGTATGTGAACACTTCCAGGGATGGTGACTCCAGCACTGCCCTGGGGAGCCTGTTCCAATGCCTGAGCACCCTCTGGGGAAGAAATTGTTCCTCATCTCCATCTAAACCTCCCCTGGTGCAGCTTGAGGCCGTTTCCTCTTGTATCATCCCTTGTTCCTTGAGAGCAGAGACCAGCCCCCTCCTGACTCCATCCTCCTGTCAGGCAGTTGTAGGGAGTGATAAGGTCCCCCCAATCCTTCTCTTCTCCCGACTAAACACCACAGGTCCCTCAGCTATTCCTCATCACACTTCTGCTCTGGCCCTACACCAGCTCCATTGCCCTTCTCTGGCCCTGCTCCAGCACCTCAAGTGAGGGAGGGGCCAAGAGCTGAATATAGTATTCAAGGTGCGACCTCACCATTGCCCATATTTGTGTCTTTTTCCCAATATTTAGATGAAAGACCCATCATTTCCCTTGTACCAAAACAAGGAGTACAGCTGTAATGGTGCTAGTAACCAAACTGATTCACATGTAGTTCTCATCACTGGTGCCTAGTTCTGTCTGCTCTCCTGACCTGATCATGGGCTGGCAGAAGTTCTAAAAAAGCACATAAGGAGTGCTTAAAGTTACAGCCTACCTGGAAATTAAGACCTGTCATTTTATTAACTGTGTTATTCATTATCATTTACTGGCTAGCTATTAATTTAAGGCTAAGGAAGTTCAGAAAATAGATGCATGACAAAATATTTTATCTCACTAAAATCTAAAAAAGACTGAAATATCTAGAGAAATCTACATTGGCAAGTGAATGGCTAATATAATGGTAGATAAATTCACTTCTGAGAAATGCACAGCGATGCTCATTGGATAAAATCATTTGATTCTTGCTGGATTACAGATGAACTGTAAAAATCTTAGAGGAGTGAAATGAACAGAATGGGAACAGGATACAAAATAATATGAAGTCTATTATTTTCCTAGCACAGAAAAGAGTGATGAACTCTCACTTGGAATTCTCTGTTCAGCTGCGGTCTTCTTATCATGAAAATAACCCATGAACATTAAAATTACCCAGACTTGGAAAAGGAAAATGACAAGTAACACAGACAGATTTCTCTGCAAAGATGAACTTTAACTTTGAACTTTAACTTTAGACTTTAACTTTAACTTTAAACTTTAGTTTAGAAAGAGACAGTAAAGATGCGACAATGAAACAAAGTTGAACTGTTCTTAACATGCTATTATTTACATAATTAATATGTAAAACCCATTTCTAAGTATTATAGAATTCAGAAATTTAATAGAGTTGAAAAAAGATTTAAGGCAAGTCCTCCAATAAATCTTTTATTTAGATTTTGAAACTGCTGAACACCCCAGTAGGAGTCTTTCTGGAATTCTAATAGATGTGATCTTGGATAAAACTTTTCAAGGGGCTTTTTACATTAAGGGGAAAGGGGAAGAAGAATAGAAAATAAATCAGAAAAATACAAACATTTTTTCCAGGGAGCAAGCCACTGAGTCACCAGACCAGTAGCCAGTCTTCAAGCTAGGTGAAAGTATGCTATACTAGGTCTACGTGAGGCTTGATGTTGACATTTACCCATTCTATGCTGGAACTCCCCCATGGCGTGTAATTCGCAGCATCCATGTTCTTTAGGTTCTGTCATTATGCTAAAGATAACAGTGTTAAAATCAGATTGAATAAGTATATTCACAATTAGGTGAATTCTTGTAAATTTAAATTAATAACAGAAAAATGACAGAAGGCAGATTGGGCCAGTAAGGCTTTCCCTCAGAGGAGACCTATCACATATAGTAACAGTCTCGTACAGAACAGTTAGACAAGAATCTCTTTTCCATTTCTCTGGATTTTTCACCCCTGAATAACTAGCCTGAACCTTGGACAAATGTCATGGAAAGGACTGGTGACTAAATAAACAAGGAATACCGCGCATTGTATAAGGGATGCATCTCTCCCATCACCGGCAAAGAGACTGCCTGGATTTCCCCAAAGAAAGTTTCCATTGTAAATTATGCAGAACAGAGTCCTCCAAAATGATGGCGATAAAAATCTCTGTTAATCTCACTTCACTGGAGCCATACCATTAGGAAACATATGCACTGAGTGGGAAATGGCAAAACTGCTTGGGGGGGAAAAAGTAACTGAAGAGGAATTCTCTCATCTCTTCCTATTGAGTTTCATGGAGGGACAGATAACATTCCACATGCTCCAATTTAGCACCCAGCTAGATTACAGAATAAGCAGAATAAGCTGCCTAGTTGCTTTTTATGTGCAAATTTTCTTCAAAAAACGTTATTAGCTGTTTCTCCTTTTCCATTTTAGATTCAGATTCCTGGATTTTGTGGGGGTTTTTTGGGGGGGTTGTTTTTTGCTTGTTTTGTTTTTGTTTTTTTTCCACAAGCCCTTACCAGTTTCATCTCTCATTCTTTTCTGCTTCTTGGATTTCTTCCTCTCACTTGCCCTACCCTAATTTCAATCTTCATGACCTAATCTGAGGTCCATGCTTTTGTTTCAATACCTTCTCATGAAGTGCTACCTCTATTAACTCACTGTTTTGCAGTGCTACTGCAAAACAATGCCAGTAAACTGGAAAAGGAAGATGAACAAAAATGATAGAAAAAATAAAACTTGAATGAGCAATATCATGCAGCCAGGTGGCCTTTTCTTCATCCTGATTCATCCCAAAATAGCCTTGTTCCCTGCTCCTTTGACAGCAAGAAAAAATCAGGGCTTCAAGTTCTTCAAATACATTTCAAGTACCTTGCTTTCCAGTCTAGCACTAGCACATTAGTGATAAATTAATAAATTATTGAAGACTTGAAGAGTACTAATGATTTTTTTAAAAAATAACATTTTAATGAACACCACTTTTATTTTCCCGTGTTTCTCAGTAAGGAGCCCTAGGATGTTAGCAATGCAGGAAATATTTTCAGGTTATGTTTTCTGATCAAGTCTGAAAACATAAAATGCTCTGCTCTGAGATTCGGGTTCTGCATATAGTAGGATTATGGCAAGGCAATTCATACCGCTCTACCTTTAATCTATATCAACAGGAGGGCCAATTTAGCTTGTCTAGGGCTGACACTTAAAAAGCCTGATAGATGTAACCTGTGAGGGGCAAGCAAAATAAGAGCAAAAAGAGTATTAGGAAAAAAAAAAGCCAGGAAAAAAGAAAGACTGTGTACGACTTGCATAATTTGAGAATTCCCAGGTTTGGGGAAGGGATACATTTGAGTGTTATGATGATGCTGTGCTTTGACTCCAGACTTCAGAAGGCTTTATTTGTTTTTATATTAATAGAGCAATGACCATGATTTGTTTCTGCCTGTAAGAAAAAAGTCTTTCTGTGTTTTATTTATTATTTTAAACCTCTTTCATACTTGTCAGTGTGAAAACATCACTTTTGCACTACAGAGAGAAACTTTTCACAAAAAATGAAATTTGTGTAGCTTTATTAAATAGAATACTTCCATCAATGATGCTGACATTTTAAACTTTATTCCGGGATTTTGTATAGCTATTTTTAACTCTTATAGTTTAATTAAAGATTTGGAGATTTGAAAAAAAGGAAATCCATCCTTCTTATATCCATTTTTGTTAACCTTATGCTGTTTCCCAGTTTAGGTGGTAATTCCATGAGTTATTTTTATAATACTTTCCAGGAGGTCTTGGCTTATTTTACATTATTCTTGCACATTAGAACTGTAGGCATTTGCTACCAATTCCTTTTAATAACGTAGAGGCAGAGTTTGCTACTTCATCTCTTTTTACAGAAGCAGCTCTGAGTGATATGCCCTTACTAGCTTCATAATGACAACTTATTAGACCTGTAAAAACTAATGTTATTTATCTGGAAGTAAGAGAGAGACAAGCCCATGATTAAATGCTCCACTTCCAAGACACATCTTGTTGCATCTGAGAACTACCTCTTTGCAGCTGCTTCTTCTTCTTTTTTTTTTTAACTGGAAAAATAACATAGTATGGTAAACAGTATTAAATATGGGTTTTGCTGTAGTCTGAACACTGCAGCCTAGTTTGGTAATACAGAGGCTATTGGATTTATGTGGCAAGGTTTTAGTTGCAGTGAGGCGCTGCAGGGTGGTCTCTGAGAAAGTGCTGGAAGCTGACCCAGTCAGGAACAGTTTCAGCACTCTCCAAAATGGACTCACCACTGCTTAAAGCTGAGCCCATCAGTGGTGCTGGTGGCACCTCTGTGAAAACATGCCATGATCATTGGAGAGGAGCCCACGCTGGAATCAGTTTGCTGGCAAAGAACAGTGGGTGGACCCATGCTGGAACAGTCTGATCCTGAAGGACCATAAACCCATGGAAAGAACCCACGCTGGAGCAGTTTGTGAAGAACTGCAGGCCACAGGACAGACCCATGTTAGAGAAGGACTGTATCTCATGGAAAGGACCTCATGCTGGAGCAGGGGAAGAGTGTGAGGATGAAGAAGCAGCAGAGACAACGACTTATGTACTGACTCTAACCCCCATTTCCCATTCCCTGTGCTGCTCAGGAGACAGGAGGTAGAAGAGTTGGGAAAAAGAGATGCATGGGGAGAAAATGTTTTCAGTTTTATTTTGTTTTTCGCTATCCTACTATAATTTTAATTGGCCACAATTGAAATTAATCTTCTCAAGTCAAGCCTGTTTTGCCAATTAGGGTAACTGGTGAGTGATCTTCATCCTTAACTTGACCCACAAGATTTTCTTATTTTCTCTCCTGTCCTGCTGAAAAGGGAGTGAGAAAGAAGCTTCATGGGGACCTGGTGGCCAGCCAAGGTCAACTCATCACACTGAGCTAAAAAAAGAGGAACTATTCTTCCTGTGAAGATTTTTTCAGTCTCATCTCTTTCTTAAGAGCTAGAGGCTGCTTTGTAACATTTAAAAATAAAAATTGATTTTCACTGCCATCAGAAGAGGTGTAAGAGGAAGAAACAAGTTTAGCTTTATTTCATTTCTCAGGAATGACTTGCCTGTGGGAGAGGTTCACTTTGAAGGGCTCCTTGCTCTTTATCAGGAAACAGGACCCAAACAGTGGCAGTAGAGGGTAGAATTCCAGTGACCCAGGTACTGAGGTGCTCAAACTGGTCTCCCATCCAACAAAACTTTAGAAGGTTTAAAAACTGTCCTTTGAAATACATGAAGAACTTTACATTGCAGCAAGACAGTACCTTTCTCCACAGTACCTAATACACTGCTATCTGGACAAGTATTCCAGATGCTAGCCAATCACTTCCTGAAGCATTTCTGTACCTCCTAACAGTAGTCAGCATTGCCAAGAACCTGCAATCAGATTTACAAAGCTTCTTTTTCAGTGTGCTGGTGAACCACAGGCCACATACAATTTTAGCTCTAAAAATAATACACTTCTAGCATGCCATGGAAGCACAGAGCCATAAATAATTTCAACCAGAAATGACCTCTATATGTCATCTAATCTAACCCCCTTCTCAAAGCAGATCTAATCCAATCAGGTTTTCACATCCAGTCCAGTCTTCAACACTTCCATGGGAGGAGATTCTATGGCCTCTCTGGGCAGCCTCCAGCATCTGGCCACCATCATGGTAGATGAAAATGTCTTTAGACATTTCCCATGTTCCAGTTTATATCTTTGCCTTTCATGTGAAGGCTCTGTGCACCTCTGACAAGGGTCTTTCTCCATATTTTCTGCATCCTGTGATAAGGTAGATGTAGGTGGGAATAAGCTGCCTCTGAGCTTTCCCTTCTGCAGACTGAAAAGACCCATTTCTCTCAGCATGCCCTTGTACTTGTATTCTCTGCCCCTCTGACTGCCTTGGTTTCCATTGGGCTCACTCCAGTATGTAAATATCTTCCTTGTACTGAGAGCCCAAAACTGAACACAATGCCCAGTAGTTACTCAGAAACTGGAGTGATTCCCTTGAAAGGCCTCTTCTGAAGAACATAACAAAGGCTTTATTTCAGATACCTGATAGGTGGAATCTATCTTATAAATGTCATCTCTACAAAATGCCACAGATATTGTCTCCACTCACCATTTCCTTAAAGAGATTATTTGATCATGGCTATGGATGTCAGATCCCAATGATGGGATCAGCATTTACTCAGAAGCAGCAATATTGATGAAGTCATACACAGCAGGAGTACTTTTGTCTCTCTTGCTGGTCTCAGTTTTAATTTTCTAATTTTCTGTGGTGGGACACACTAGAAGTCCTACAAGTAAGCCTTTGTCCATAAACCATGAAATAAATTTACACTGTTTTAGAAAAGAATGGACATTTGTATGGCAGTCCTTCCATTTCCCTTTTCAAATTTACTCGGCCTCTTTTCATGTGCAACCTGAGCTGTTTTAAAGGTGAGCTTTTTTTTTTCATTGTAAGTAGGTCTGGGACGTAGCCATGCCTCGCTGCTCTTGATGCTGTTCAGAAGTTGTAATTGCCTGCCTGGGTGCTTTGACATTTGGAACAGAGAGTTCTACCCAGCACTTTCCCAATACTGAACAAGCTAAGCTGGTCTGACCCAAATTGCCACTCTACCTTTTTAGCACCTTCGTAAGGGATCTCTAATCTCTAACAGGAGATTGAATTAATTTACTGAAGTATGTGACCATACCTAACAATCTTTCTAACTCATGCGTTTTCTGGTTCAGAGCCAAGATTTACATAATTATTTCTATTTTTGAGCTGTCAGGACTGACACATTTCCCAAATGCCTACATTTCGCCATTTTTAGCTTACACTTGCCCTAACTGAAGTATAGTCCTTCATCTCGAGCTTTTTAAGTACTTGACAGACATTTGTTCTTCTGGAATTGCAAAAAATAATTCTATCCAGCTAAGCCAGCAGTCCACTGCGGCCTTTAAATAACTCTGCTCTGATTATATCAAACACATCTAAAGATCTTTAATGGTCTTTTTGATGTAAGACAATTTCAAAAATTACAACAAAAAATAGGTAACATAATTTAAAGCTATTTTTTCTCTAATCAAATTCGTCAGAAATATTAAAATAACTTCACTGTTTGAAAGCTACTAAGTGGATATAGTGAAGATTTAGTTTGCCTTCTTTCCTCCCTACAGTAAGGTACCAGAGCAAAAGACAGAGAGAAAACTGGTGGCTGTCATTGTTTGGCATCTGCCACAGGTCATGAATGAACACTGAAAAATACCTACAGTATTTCACATATTGTCATATTATGGCAGATCATGTGGATCCAGTATAGCCTGAGAGCATGTAGGATTGCATATTTCCCTAGTATTATAATGTATTTAGTATTTTCAGCAGTTGTCTGCTATTGCTGTACAAAAGAAAAGAATACAGAAGAACCTGACATTTTTGTTGCTTTTTCTGTGGATTTCTTTGGACTTTTTCTTTTGCGATGTCTCCGTAAAGCAGCTTCAGCAGTTTCACTCCACATTTAATAATTTCTTTCACTGGTGAAGTTCTTTTCAGGAAGTGAAAAAGACAGTAATATCCAGTCTGTAACAAGATATATCCTTCAATCCAAAATAATCATATTTTTCAAGAGAACCTGTTCCTGTTTCTCCAGCTTCCTGTAAGACTAATTCACAACAGTTGCATACAAGAAGTCTGAATTGAGATCCTACAGATAACTACAGATCAAATTTCTTACTTTCTGAGTTAAATTTTGGAATCGATACTTTTTTAAATATACTTGACTGTACAAAATAATCTTATCTCTACCTATTGCTGCATTTATATACAATAATACGTTTGGTCAGATACCATGTATAACACTTGTTTTCCCTTCATACTTCAGGAACAAAAATTCTAATGAGACAAATTACTCTGTAAAGCTCCTTTGCATGAGGGAATAGAACCAGATGCCAGAAAGCACTAGGGGGGAAATTAACATCATGATGCTATGAGAGCTCTTTAA
Source organism: Psittacus erithacus (assembly GCA_009867235.2). Taxonomy (NCBI): domain Eukaryota; kingdom Metazoa; phylum Chordata; class Aves; order Psittaciformes; family Psittacidae; genus Psittacus; species Psittacus erithacus. Next base: position 15,850 of record WYDI02030533.1, read on the forward strand.
ATTGCTATACTTTCCCAGGGAGAAGAATGAATTTAATACTTCTTCTCACTTCTATTCTTTCTCAGTCTGCAACTCTAACTGCATAACTCTGGGGTAAATAACATTGTATGCAAAAAAAAAAAATGTAAAATAGAAACAACATCCAAAAGCCTCTACGCTGGGAAATAAATATGTTCTTCACTATAAGCGTTGGCTCTGACTCTACCATTGGCAGACAACATGTGAATAATGGGAAAGGCAAGTGATAGAGAAGTCCATAATGCAAAACAAAACCATGCCACTATATAGGACATTGGCAGTACACAGTTACACAAAAAATTGCTGGTGTTCTTTCAGTTTGAATAAAGAGTGAGTGCTTGTGCAATCTATCACTAAATTGACAAGTGCCTTCTAGCAAATTACTTTTTTATGCATCTATTTTGCCATCTGCAGTGTTATATAATTACCTCAAAAGGTTGAGTTTTTTACTAAGGTTTATGTTGCTAATATTCATAAAGTACTGAGGTTGCTTCAAAGCTTGAGATTTTACTGAATGACAAGCTAGAGAGACAGTGATAACATAAAACATTTAACCAAAAATAGGTTATATATAACACGGGATATTTGTCACTATTTTATGTTTCTGAACTTCCCAGCTAAACACAGAGTTATGATCTAAAGTTTTAAAATGAAAGTTTTTTAATCTATGGTGGTTCAAACCCCATTTTTGTACCATACAAAATATTTATAGAAGATGTGGCTCATTTGAGAAATATATGCATATATGTATCATTGCACTAGGGTAAATTTTTATTTAAAGTGCCTTTACTTTCTCCAAATTTTTTACATCTCAGAAAGGTCCACAAGTGCCACAGTAAAGGATTTATTTTGTCTAAAATAGCTTCTCAAGGAAAGAATTGTTCCCATGCCCGTGTATTGATGCTAAACTTCTCCAGCCTAAATCAGTGTCTGCAGAAGACGTTCATGCTGACTTCTGGCCCTGCTGTGAACTCAACACTGGCCAGATGATGTCTCTTCCTGAAACCAGACAGCAGGGTATGTCACTGGACTGCAAATGGTTACCAAGCAACATGGAAAAAGACATTTCCGTGAAGCTCTGGGATGGATATAAGTGTAAATGTGAATATGGATGTCTGAAAGCATAGGTTTTTAAATGAGCCTGTACTTTAATTGCAACAGTGGTCCTATTACAGCATCCCTGTGGTGACTTTTAGCAGAGTGAATCACTGCTCTTCTGCATGCTGTCACCAAGCTGGGCCCTGCAGACACCCAATCATCCATGATCATGTAACAAATGCCTCCAATGCAGCTTGACAGCGGGAGCTGATGACTCCACAGTACTGCAGAATGTGCTTGAGCTACATGGGATCCTGGTCTTGGAAAGGAGCCCTCAAGCCCACTGAACACCTTAGGTCCCAAGGTAAAGTGAAGATCTTCAGTCTCAGTAAGTCACACCTGGAATTTGATTCCTAGTGTGACAGAGGTTAAGGCCTACCTTATTGTAATATAGACTTTATCATAATCCTTACCGTGCCTTTATTGTAATATTTACCCTGCAGAAAAAAATCTCATCTTAAATAAGTTTTAATAAGATCTATTGAAAGGAATGCCAAGTATATTCTTGCTATTCTTGATCAGAATCACTGACTCAGCTTCTATTGTAGCATCCCTATTTTTTTAATGTCATCTACGACCCAGAAAATAGTTAAATGATTTCAGGCCTCACTTATTAACAGAAAGGACCTATTTTTATGCCAAAAAGGTGCGTATATTAAGCTTTAAAGAGCTTCTTTTCTTAGTCTTTTTCAAGTAAATGGAGACAAGAGACTACAGGATGACAAAGATTTAATCATAGAACAAAGCTTGTTACTCTAACAAAACATTTAGTCACTCATACTGCCAGTTTACTGGAATATATTACAAAATGCTACGTAGGATTATTTGTTTAGGGCCTGCTTTGCCCATATGAGATTACAGAGATGAAAAAAACAGTTCCCTACTGCAGCGTTTTACTAGAAGAACTGAAAGCAATCTTTAAACCCATATCCTATCAGTCCCACTGGAGCCTGATAAGCAACTGTTTGGCCCACATAACAACTTTATCTTTCACTGTATTTGCGGACCAACTACCCAAGCAATCAATCTGTGAGTGTCTATGAGCAAGCCAATAGCTACAACACATTAAAAAGACCCACAGTTAAGACAACATGCCAGGAAAATGCATATTTGGAGCATAGGAATATAGCCATGGTGACAGTCAAACTGCATGAAAGACATGCTGAGAAAAGTGAAGAAGGGCGAAGAGATGCATACACTATTGTGTGAGCAGGCTGAGTTCATAAAGGAAGCTAAGACAATTTCAGAGGAGAAGAGAAAAAAAGAACAAACTTCAGCAATGATGAAAGGTCTTGGGAAAATATAAAACTGAAAACTATAACGAACAACTCATTAACTTAATCTGGGTATATGCTCCATATTGCCTTAAACTTGCCTGGAAATTTATCCATTGACTGAGCAAGTATTAAAGGCTACTAACTGAGACATCTTCTAAATCTTCACTGGCACCTCGGACAATGGTAAAAGAATTCCTAGGACCAGCCTAACCATATCTTTCTTTCAGTTTACCTCACTTTATTGTGTTCATCCTGCAATACTAGGTTTAAAAATCCCTATGTGGGTTTGCTGGGTAATCTTGATGGCTTCTTGTGAACCTTCTGCAGCCTTTTTTCAAAATCAGCAGGACGTATGCTGTCCTGTCTTGTACGGAAGTTACACTTCTGTTCCCAGAAATTCTGTTTGCGTTCTATTACACCCACAAGGCATGCAATGATGCCAAACTTTTATTTTCTAATGAGAAGCCACTTTATTCCTGTAGCATATCCTCTATTGCAATATTCAGTGTTTCATATTTGCATATTCCTAACAATAGATTATTTTACTGACAATTTCCTAATTTTCAACATAGCCAGAAATTTAACTAGAATAAGCTATTTATTCCCCCTTTTTCTTTTTTTTGTAACACCAAGCCTTTTGGGGAGGGGGGGTTGTTTGTATTTGGTTTTGTTTTTTTCTTCTGTGAAGAGGAAATGGGAAAGATCTCACAGCCCATTAAACAAGCAGTTCAAGTCTCAAAGTGCTGCACTGAAGCTTTCAGTCTAGAGGAGTAGCATGTTTAATTTGCACGGATATGCTAACTAAACTAAGGGTCTGACAAAGCTTTTATTTGGGATTCTCTATGAAATCTCAGATAGGCAGCTCACCACACATGGGTTGCTGTTGTGGGGGGTTTTTTTAGATACTTGTAAAATAACTTGCAGGAGCACAGTGCTGACTACTGTGTTTTTCTTGAAGCAATGTTGGCTTTGTTAACCTGTAGTCAATCTGGGAATTAGCCTGCTGCAAACTCTGCAACTTGTATGCAAGCTGTCTGAGCTGTAAACTGCTCTGACTACAAACAAGATAACCTCAGAACACTCTTTGGTCTTACGTCCTGGCTAGACCTCAGAAGCTGTAAAGAGTGGGCGGTGAAACTCAATAAAACAAAATTGATTTACAGTAACTAAGGATGTATTTCTGGACTTGACAGTTATATATTTTCAATTAGTTCATATGGAACTTTTTGCTGATAGTCTTCTCTGAATCCATGAATTATGGCATTTTGTTTATATAGCTATATACATGCTGATTTTGGTTGGAACTGTCCAAAAGTTTTCAAAGGGGTGTTCCTGGGCGCTTCTATTCTCTGTTAACACACTATGATGACTCTAATTCTTAGAATATCTGGGAAGACTAAACAACTAGTGAAGTGACCAGAACCTTCCTAAAACAAATGCTTATCAGCTGTAATTCATCAAAAACTCAAGAAAAGCATTTTATTCCAGGCAGGTAAGGCTGTGGCAAAGCAGACAAAAAAACCCTAGATGCCTTTTATGCATTAATTTTACAGCCAGCATTCATATATATATATAAAGAACCTCAAACTGTTGGGCTTTGAGTTAGGCTTTGAAAGCCTAACTAGTCTTGGCCTCACTATGCTGTGAAATTTGTACAGAAATCAAAAGGAGAGAAATCTATTGTCAGCTGGCTGTCTTCTGTGCAATTGCAGATTGAATGATTATGCCTTAGCTATCATCAAACATAAGATTGGGACCTTCTTGCACTGAGTATATAAGGCCTCATAGCTTGATCTCGAGTCTAAGTGGCTAAGTCCGAGCTCTTTAATTGAACACATGAAAATGTGCATCCTGCTTTGGCCAGTAAGTTATGCAGACAGTAGGGGAGGGATTCACCTCAGTAAATCAAACACAGGTACTTATTCTAGGATGTAAGTACCCTAGAGGTGGCACATTACCTAGGCTTCACAGGCAGCAGTAACTCCTCTGTCTATAACAGCTTAGACATCTAATTCAAAGTTTGACACACATATATGTATCTTCATCTGAATCTGAACCCTAATTTTGAACTCAACCAGTGCTAATATCAGGACAGAACAAAAGAAAGCAGAGTTACTGTGTTACAGCTGAATTAAAACTAGAAAACCAAAGTGATGGGGAAAGAAAATGAACAACCTTAATATTCTGCTTAATATTCTATTTAATCCTCACCAAAGGTGAGGTGTCCACAGGCCATAGCTCAGTCTTTGCGTAGAAAAGGTTGTAATTATGCAGTCAACAAAAATAGTAGAAGCATTACAGATGGTAGAGAAAAAGTGGTCTTAGTCATGCCCCAAAGAAATTATAAACCTTGCAATAAACATACAGGACTAGAAAATAAAAAAATGCATTATTTGGGAAACCAGAAAACAGAGGGTCCCAGTGACAATTTCATGTAATTAGTCAGAGCTGCTACCTCTAAATACAGAAAATCAGAGTGATACAGTACCAGAGTGAAGATACACTGTTATGGAATTCTGAATATAGTTTTAGATTTCCAGCACTGCTTTTGTTCTCTGTAATGAAGAAAGCCACATGAATCAACAACTCTTTACAGACTATATAACTATATACATGCACAGTCTAGTGACCTATACCATTTCCCAGAAGGAGTCTGTAGCATTTGCAATAGAAGGCATGGAGGTTACACATGAACATTGTTTAAAAGGCAACTAACTTCAACCTGTATTAAATTTGGCAAGAAGACTTCAGTTCTGACCGTGTATTGAGAATTCCACAAGTGCAGCCATCAGAGTCTCACTTAAGACCAGCCCAAGAGCATCCCACAACAGAGGTGTGCAGGGTTCAAGGCTTCACATTCAACAGCAACTAGTTCCAATGGTCTGATCCTCAGCTGGTATCAAGAGACAGTGAAGTAAATAGTGCTGTGCTGATTTAAAACAAGTGTAGATTTTCTTCTTGTCAGTGAAAAATTTTATATAAAAGGTAACATAATAATAACCAAAATATTAATACATTAATATGTATTAATATATTAAATATACTTTAAAACATTTTATGCAGGTTTATAGATGAAAAAAGGTAATAACAAAAATTATAAATTATCACTTCTTACACATTCTTTTTTCTTTTGGGTTTTTGATGTTTGGGGTTTTTTTCATAGCATGGTATGCGCTGAGATGCTATCTGCATTCAGGATAATTTTAACTTGGCTATGTGACAATTTCAGTACACAATATGCTCATGCTTTGCACAAATGACTATAAAATGTTTCATTAAGGACTGTAAATACCCATCAACCTAATCACAGAAATGCTGTTTCAGTGATTTTAGGGCCATTTAATCTGGGTTATGATGACAGGGAAGAATAGCTTTATTTTATTAACAGTTGCCACTGCAATTACACTGGGAAAAATATTTTTGTGGAAAAATTAAGCAGCCTTTCCTTTTGCCCTGATGTATTTGAGCAATATGAGTATCCTTCTGTAAAGAGTCCTTGTGACTGTCATGGGAGTGCTTTCCTTCAGATAGCTTTCCATATCAGCTTTCTAATCTGCTCAAAAAAAACAAGATCAGCTCCAACCATGTCATGCTATTTTTTTCACCTCTCGTTTGCATTCCTGCTCACCTTTCTTTGTAATGACCAAATTTCCTTCCCAAAACTATTCTCTGTCATGGGATTAGCTCACTCTGGCATTACTAGTCAAAGGCAAACTCAGCTAATTCTCAATTATCTCTGAAGAATGGATCAATTGAGGCTGCAGATAGGTTAATTATTTTGACACCTGAGATTTCTTGTATCCCTGAGGCTTTTGTATTTCTCAGGCTGAGAAAGTTGGGGCTGTGCAGCCTGGAGAAGAGAAGGCTGCATGGAGACCTCATAGCAGCCTTCCAGTATCTGAAGGGGGCTTATAAGGATGCTGGGGGTGGACTCTTCATTAGGGACTGTCGTGACAGGACAAGGGGTAATGGGTTCAAACTTAAACAGGGGAAGTTCAGGTTAGATATAAGGAACAAGTTCTTTGCTGTGAGGGTGGTGAGGCACTGGAATGGGTTGCCCAAGGAAGCTGTGAACGCTCCATCCCTGGCGGTGTTCAAGGCCAGGCTGGACAGAGTCTTGGGTGACATGGTTTAGTGGGAGATGTCCCTGCCCATGGCAGGGGAGTTGGAATTAGACGATCTTAATGTCCTTTCCAACCCTAACTATTCTATGATTCTATGACAGAAAGGTGAGTGGAGGTGGGTGCATTGTCAAAGGTGGTTAGGCAATCTTGGACATCTTTGGCCATGCTTTCTGTGTACATGGGCCTGACTTTGGCTTTTGAGGAGGATTTTATCATTTCCAAAGAGTATTTAGGTATGAATTTCAATTTCATAACAATACTAACAATGGCCACAAAATATGTTTAGAGAGGTTTAGTTTAAAAATTTGGAGAAAGGGATATCAGGGTACAGTAGCACTGGAATGGGCTTTCTAGAGAAGTGTGAAATTTCTGTTCTTGCAAGTTCTTAAAACTTTCTAAGACAAAGCTATGACTGACTAGCCTGGTGTAGGTAATGAGCCTGCTTCAAACGGCAGGCTGCATCAGATGGTATTTGGAAGTTCCTTAGAACCGATGTTTCAATGATTCCATGCCTGAAGTCCTTTCTTTATAATATGTATCCATATTTAGTAGGACAATTTCAAGTCTTGTTCAAAAATATCACTTACCATCTGATGTAGCTCTTCTATTTCAACAGAACTGTGGCACTTAACTTAAAAACAAAGTACCATGCTTTAAATAATCTAAATCATAACCATAGTTATTAAAAAGCAGACTTGGAAGAAACCTTGCACAACCACCAGTCAATTGCTCAGTCACTAATGATGCTATATACCTGTAACACTCATTGCATATTTTTTTCCCAAACTTATCTCCTCTAAAATCTCCTTTAATCTCAAATTCTCCTTCAAAAGGAAAAGAGGCTGGTGTTTTATTTATTCACTTTGAAGAGGAAATAAGCTGCCTAATGAAGAGTTTAGGTCCAATGACATAGTGCCATGTAGAATAAACTCCTTCAACATCATTTTAAAAAATACATCCTTATTTGATAGAGAATTCAAAGGGAGTTTTTTACCTTGATTTCAATAGATAATGGATGCGATTATGACTATCTCGAATGCATGCAAAACTCCAGTTACACTAAAGTTTGGTATAGGATATATATTGGTTTAGAAATTCGACATGCTTTTTAAATAATTACTGTGTAAAACTACAGTAATTATTATATCATGCAGATAGGAAGATTTTAATGTCCGCGCAGAATGCTAACAGTGAACCCTATGGTGGCTAAGAGTATGGGAATAAGAAGGGGTTTTAAAATAAAATGTGACCTAAGAATATGATATTGGGACTTCCTTTAAGGAAGACAAGTTTAAAGATTTGTGACCACAAGCGGCACTACTGATGACTTGGCTGCATTTTTAATAAAGATATATCTGTATAGGCAGTGTAATCAAAGCAAAGGTATACAGCATATTGATCTTACTTTGGAAGAGCTAATGGAGACCAGTACTGCCAAGACTGAAATGTCCCAAGAAGTAGGGGGGCAACTCTGTATCATATTAACAAGAAAACCCATCCACAATCACACAACTTGGGTACATCAGGGAAATGTTTGTACACATAGAATAAAATCTCTTGGGAAGGTAATAAATCCTACACAACAAATTATATACTAACAGGTTCTTAGGGGAATTGAAATAAATCCTCACAACTGCTTAGTGGGTAATCTCCAGATCGGATTCCCATTCTTCTTCAGAGGAAAATAATACATTGCTTCTTATACTCTCTGCCAGCCAAATGCTATATATCAGAGATGAATGTAGTTGAAATATTGATTCTGTGCCAAAGTGAAATGAAAGAAAAGTTTAATACTTTCCACTATATATATATATATATTTATTTATTTATAAAATGTAAGTCAGAAAATACTAAAAATATAACTTCTGGCCAAAGGAAATCTAGATAAAAATGGAAATTAAAATAGGCAGCTGGATAAACCCCTTGCCACTTATTTCTGCAAGGTGAAGAATGAAAGTTAAGAGCTTGATTATTCCACATTAACAGCAGTAACAAGAACTAAAGATGCAGAAGAGATTGTTTCAGGGATGAAAAATTTAATGTACGCAAATGTGTTTAACAAATAATTCCTTGAAAAATGAGATATGAGACTGCCATTAACTGGCTGCAGCATAAGCTAACAGATTACATGGATAGAAGGGCAGCATTGACTCTTGAAGGAGTTGTGGTTTAAGCCCAGCTAGTAACTCAGAACCATGTAGCAGCCTCCCGCTTACTACCAGCAGGATGGGGAGGAGAATCTAAAGAATGTAAATCCCACGGATTGAGATAAGAACAGTCCAGTAACTAAGGTATAACACAAATCCACTACTGCTACCACAAATAATAATAATGGTAAGGGGCACAACAAGGGGAGAGACTATAAAACTAAAAAGGGAAGAGAAAAATAAGCAATAAACAATGAAATTGCTCACCACCCGCTGACTGACATACAGCCTGACCAGAGCAGTGACCTGGGCCTTCCAGATAACTCTCCCCAGTTTATATACTGGACATGAAGTGCTGTGGTATGAAATACCCCTTTGGCTTGTTTGGGTCAGGTGTCCTGCTACTGCTTCCTCCTGGCTTCTTGTGCCCCCCCTCACCGGCAGAACATGACACTGAAATGTCCTTGATAGGTGTAAGCACTACTGAACAACAACTAAAACAGAAGGCAAACTCAAAAAATGGAAATGTATATGAAAGAATGACTTTCGGTGGCATAAAGCTTGTTAGCTTATTGAGAGGGAAAGATTTCTTTGTCAGAGGCATTTCAGCAGCCACTCAACAAAAACTTGATTTTCCAGTGAAAAACTTCTGCTGTGTTATACACATCAGTTCTGGTTTGGGGTGGGATAGTTAATTTTCTTCTTGTATGGGGCTTATATTTTGGATTTGTGATGGAAGCAGTGTTGATAGCACACCAATGTTTTAGTTATTGCTGAGCAGTGCTTCCACAGAGCCAGGGTG